>JAMFLO010000067.1:0-115724 GCA_027475765.1 Paralagenidium karlingii | reverse complement strand
ACTTCCCGTGCCATCCACCAAGTGCAAGAAGAAGACACCAAGCGATGCAGACGACAGCAAGCAGACTGCAATGGGACAACACGATGGACGCCCAAAGGCTCAATTCCGCGCACTTGATTGGGTTTGGAACACGTCCGATCATCTGGTGACGGATCATCTGTTGGTGCCGTGAACTTGACGAACTCTCTCTCTTTCTCCTCGTTACGTTCTGCTTCTTCGAGTGTGCAGTCAGCCAGCCAACCAACCGACACTGGAGTTCTTCTTATCACGTGGTTTTCTCTCGCTTGTCACTTGATTTGGTCGGAAGAGTTGAATGGATGGGTCAGTTCTCGTTAGAATCTAAGGACCACGCGCATGATTAACAGCCGGGTCGACGGATGGGGAGTCGTGCCATGTCTGACGATCCAGGGATTCTTGCTTTGACAACTTTGTGTCGCCTTTGTGGCCTTTTTGCAGGTTTTTAGTATTGTGATGCTAGATTGGAGCCTACCAGATGGCTCTTGCTGACGGGTTCCAACAGTCGACTGCACCAGATAAGCGCAACATCCGTCTCCCAACTGCTGCTACTATCCAGAGTCGAGAACACAGTCAGCTGTGCTTGTATCTTCTTCATTGCACTCAAAAGATATCTCAGGTGGAGCACTTGCTATCAAACCGGCTTCTTCAGTGCTCTTTGGTGTGTGAGTAAGTGTGAGGGGGGGTGTGCATTGAGGTGACCGCTACCGATGGATTGAGGAAGGTCGCTTTTGGCTATAGAGCATCGTTCAATGGCAGCACATTTCGTGGGAACACTCGGGTAGTTTCCTACCACGAGTTTGGTTCGATTAACGCAGGTCCAAGCTCTTTGGTGAAGCGTGCAATCCATGAACAACCTCCCTACTTTTACTGATACGAGTGTCGTCGCTCGGGTCAACCCGCGAAAGAAACAACCGCTTTGGTGGCAAAGAGAATCAAACGCTTTTTGCCAACCACTTCACCATCCGAACACCTCTTTGTGAAAGTCAAAGTGACACGTTCGTGCCAGTACTTGCGCTTCGGCCACCAAAGTCGGCGGCCCACAAGCCAGCACTGCAATGTGTTGAGGATTGCTGCCAAAGCGACTCGAGTTGATGACTTCATCGAGAATGGGTCTTCCAGGAAGATACGAAAGCTCTTGGCCGTTGGGGCGCAACAACGCCATGCCTTCTTGGCAGTTGGTTGTCGTGGCCTTGGCACGGGACACATGCCGCATCCAGTGAACACGAGGTGCATGACCTTCTTCTTGGGCTTCATTCGCCGACACAAAGTCGTCAATCATCAGCAAATCAGTCGCGTCGGGGACACTCCAAATCACATGGAATTGTTTGTCTTCCTGGCCAGGTCGGCCTGCATACTGGTTCAACAGACTCAAGAATGGCGTGATGCCGACACCACCAGCCACCAGAATCACCACTTTGTAGTGGTCCAAGTTGACACCAACGTGACCAAACGGGCCACACAACGTGATTTTGGTTTCCGAGGTTTCTCGTGCGATCTGCATCAACTTGTTGGTGTATGTGCCTTTGCCCATGGACTTGACAACAAAGCCGATGGAATCCTGTTGGGGTGTCACAATCGCGGAGAATGGATGCCACTGCACCAAGGATGCGCCGGGAATATGCACCCAGAAAAACGAGCAAGGATCCATGGTCTTTGCTAGAGCCTTGGTCTTGGAGGTGGGATGCAAGACCACACTCACAGAAGATGCCTCAGCGTTCTGGTGTTGGTGCAGATGCACTTTCAGCGAGGCATTCATGCGGAAATGCTGCAGGCACTTGGCCCAGCGCCACAGCAGACTGAAACCGTACAACACCAAGGTCACAATCATGGGCTTGACGATGTAATCCGTATGCAGAATCGCAAACACAATGCCGACGATCGAGAGAACACGATGCGGATAGTAAAACAACTCGAAGGCGACCCGACGAATCGGTCCAAAGGACAGTAACCCCATCACCACAAAGCAAAGCACCGAGAGCGTTCCATAGAATGGCACGACTCGTCCATGTATGTCCATGTCCAGAAGATCGGTGTGTGGAAGTGCGAACAGCACATGCAGAATCAACACCACGATCACCAACATGCCAAGCCAACGATGAAACTTGATCATGCGCTCAAAACTGCTGCCAAACACCGTTTGCCAGAGCCACGGCACCCGCGAAATCGGCAAAAACAAAAACATCATGCAGATCACACTGAGTTTGCCGGTCAGAGTGGTTGTGTCGTCGCTCGACGTCGCAATCAGCGCCACAAAGGCAGCGACAAAGAGGCCAACCACGGCGATTTCTCCAAAATACAAGTCACTGAACGTCTCGAGAACCAGGGAGATCGGATTCAGTCGGATTTTGGCGTTGGAGAGACCATGGTTGATCGGTGGGTTCATCAACGAACGGTGCAAAAGCCAATGAGACAACGCCACTTTGCGACCCGTGAACGAGACCAAAAGCCCTCCCAGCACCATGAGAGCAAACGCTCCACCACCAAACACGATGGGGCAGTTGTTGACTTGACAAAACTTTCCTTGACCCATGCTGGAGCTCGTCGCACTGGCAAAGTTGTACGTGGCGATACCAGCCGTTCCAGGTGCGTGGCCTCGAATGGGCCACGAACTCCCATACGCCCAGATGAGAGTTGAAGGCCTGGTCACGTCGATGGCGACTTGTGTGGAGGTAAGAGCCGCCAGCGAGCGTTGGAACGTGAAGCTGAGTGCGCTGCTTTGGGAAACCGCGCCAAAGGTTGCAATCTCGGACTGGTCCGGGAGTTCGGTGGTGTCGCTTTGTTTGTAGCCCCTGATCACAAACGCAGTGGGTCCTGGTTGGTTCTTTTGGTACACCAGCACACTGGCCGGCGGAGAGCTCACCATGGAAGTGGTGCGACCAAATCCGACGGCAAACCATCCAGCATCGGCAACTTGAACGTTGTATTGGATGCAGACTTGATCTCCTTGAACGATGCTCTTGATGGTGATGGGACTTCCGTCGAGTTGCACGGCGGGGGCGCTTGCAAAGTTGGGGCTGGCACACACGCCAGCATTGGTGCTACCAACACTGGAAGCGTTGATCGTTGCGCGATTGGCATTGGCGGAAGCATTGATGTTTTTGTTGCTGTCCTGGTTGTTGTCCTGGTCGTGGGCGTGTACAGTTGCGCACCACACGAGGGTCGCGAGACACGAGAGCCAAAGAATTGAAGAGCGCGCCATGAACCCAAGAGCACGCAAGTTGAGGAATGAGTTGCAAGTGGGGGCGTGCTGTTGGCAATGATGAAAGGTTGGCATCCTTTGCGTCCAGCAGCTTTTTGCTGGCAGGTAGCAGCCTCCACCATCTCCCCGTCCAGATGGAATGTTGTCGGTTGAAAGAATCGACAAATCTCGCGATCCAACAAGAACTTTTACTCTGTGTTGTTACAGATGCTGTCCATCTGGTGTTGGTTGTGGATGGCGATCCGACTGTTGACCTCGGGTAGAAAAATGGGAACGAATGGCCTTGGCCTTCGATCGAAGTCATTCCACGATCCGTTTGTTGCACAAGAGAATGCGAGTGACGGAAGAAGGAAGTTTTTTGGTCCAAGCTCTGGCGTTGTACTGGACTGACACGTAAGTTCTTACTTGTACTTGCTATTAGCTATGAGTACTATCATGTGGTGCTCTCTCTCGCTCGCTCGCTTTGTGTCCAACGATGGCAAGAGAAAAAGATCGGAGAACGCACTGCCCGTTAGGTCTCTTTTCATGTCGCGTTCCGAAGGTTCAGAATTTGAAAGGACCTTCGACGCGAAGCCGCATCTGCCATCGTTTACTCAGCTACCAACAACAATGAAATGCTTGCTCTGATTTCGTAGATCGCGTGAACGGTTTACTGATCAAGAAGGACGGACCCTTTTGGAAGGAAGAAGACATGTGGTGTCCCACCCTGCGACGTTTGACGGCTGGCGCGCCAGAAAGTCTATTAAAAGTGCTTTGCCCTTTCTGGAACGACAGCTGGTTGGAGGCTGGCTTTGGATGTAGACGAAGATGCAGATGAAGCCAGCTGACGTCAAGAGATCTCTGGGCACTCACTGGCTGTCTTTGACTCTGATCGAAGCAGGTTGTCTTGGTCGTCCGCATGTCCCATGGTTGTACGACAAGACAAGAACCAGCCTCGATGCAGTTGGCGACGTTCCTGATCTGCAAGATAGGAGATGGACGGGGATTGACCATTCTGTTGACTGTTGACTTGCTTGGGGGGGGGGGTTGAGTCAACTGGATCCCGCACGCTGATACAGATGAATGCCCGACGCTTTGACTCCATTGGGTGTCTTTGCATACTCTACACCTTCATCCTCATGTTGTGGTTCTGGAAGCCCAACTTGTTGATGATGGCGATGGTTCTATTCTATCACGGCATCTTGAACCAAAGTGCTTGACCATCCCCGGTTGGATACGCACCACAGGCTGCTGCGCAATATCCCCTATCCATGTGATATGCATGAAAGAAAGAAAGGCTGGAAGGATCATTGGACTGGCTTTGACGTGGGTTCCCTAATCGGCTTTTTGCTGTTGCTTTTGCGGTCGAGAACCACCAGAAGAAGAAGAAGACGATGAAGAAGAACAAAGAGAAAGCCAACGACACCCCGCATTCGCCGTTTGCTCCGAACTCCCTCCTGCCCACCATAGAGATAGACAAAGACGCCAGAGACCACCACCAAATGCAAGGCTGGACAGGATTCTCGATTAACGAGCAGAGCTTTGGAAGACAGCATTGACAAAGACAAAGATGGCATTCTCACCATCCGAAAGCTTCCTTGTGAAAGTCAAAGTGACACGAACGTGCCAGTGCCTGAGCTTCTGCGACTAAACTAGGAGGACCACAAGCCAACACCGCAACTTGTTGGGACTTGTTGCCAAATCGACTGGTGTTGATGACTTCATAGAGAATCGGTCTGCCAGGAGAATACGAGATTGGTTGACCATTGGGACGGTTCCAAGCCATGCTTTCTTTCTCGTTGATGGCCGTGGCTTTGGCCTTGGACACGTGACGCATCCAGTGGACCTTACTAGAACTTGCGTAGCCTTCTACCGGTGGTTCAGGCGGCAACGCGAATTGCTCCACCATCGCCAGGTCCGCCGCATGGCGAACTGTCCAGATCACATGGATCTCTTTCCGTGAAGAGCTGTCGCTGAATTCTCCAGCGTACTGGTCTAACAAACTCATGAAAGGCGTGATGCCAACACCACCGGCGACCAGAATCACAACGTCGTAGTCATCCAAATCGACGCCGATGCGACCGAACGCACCACGCAGAGTCACTTTGGTCTCGCTGGTTTCTTGCGCGAGTTGCACCAACTTGTCTGAAAACGTGCCTCGGCCCATGGATCTTACGACAAAGCCGATGGAATCCTGCTGCTGAGTTACGATGGCCGAGAACGGATGCCATTGCACCCAGGAGACACCCGAGACATGCACCCAAAAGTACGAGCAAGGGTTCATCGTCATGGCGAGCGACTTGGTCGCGGAGGTGGTCTGCAAGAGCACAGTGACCGAGGACAAATCGCCACTCAATGCATCGTCTGAAGTCTGCTGGAGCTTGAGCGAAGCATCCATGCGCAAATACTGCAGACATTTGGCCCACCGCCACAGCAATCTGAGGCTGTACAATGCCAGCGGCACAATCATCGGTGTCAGAATGTACCGGGCATGTAGAATCGCAAACACGATGCCAACAATCGACAAAACGCGGTGCGGGTAGTAAAACCATTCGAATGCCTTGCGACGAATCGGTCCAAACGACAGCAGCGCCATCAAAAAGAAGCATCCTGCTGCAACCGATCTGTAAAACGGCACAGCAGTGCCTCGGAGTTGCCTGTCCAAGAGGTTGTACTCGAAGCTGGCCGGTACCACATGAGTAAGCAACAGCAGGATGGCCAGCACACCAAGCCAGCGATGGAACTTGACTATGCGCTCGAAACTGCTACCAACCATCACCTGCCAGAGCCATGGCACTCGCGAAACTGGCACAAACATAAACATCATGCAGAGGATACTGAGTTTGGCTGTCACAATCTTGTTGTCTCCAGCCACCAATGCCACCAAGGCAGCCAAAAAGATGACGATGATGATGATTTCTCCAAAATACAAGTCACTGAGCATTCCTTTCAACCAGATGATCGGATTCAGTTCCTATGGCGCTGGTAGTCGGAGGATTCGTCACGGATCGATGCAAAAGCCAGTGGGACAACGCCAACTTCATGTGCACCACCAGAGCATGGCAAGCGACGAGAGCAAAAACGTCGAGGATCGGGTCATGACGCGAACGAGATGGCCAATTGACAAGTGAGAGAAAGCGTGAAAGCTTTTTGTGCATCTTGCTGGGTGTCGGACTTCGTTGTCGGTTCTTCCAACCTTCTACACAAGTCATCATAACAATCCATTCAGAGGCGCAGTGCTTCCTTCTGTGACTTTGTTTCCCCATTTCCTTTGCGCTTGCAATGATCTGTGACCATCCTGTTTGTCATTTGCTGCCAGGGACATGAAAGTCAATGGGTTGTTTGTTGCGACAGCTGTCAAGAAGACGGTGGCGGCAACTGCAATGTGATTGCTGAGTGTGTTCTCTCTTGTTAAGCTGCTCTTTCTTTTGCGCATGCGAGGATCAGAGAGACAAAGAGGTGCATGGGTGACACTTGGGTGGCATTTGGGTGGAAATCAGGGGAGAAGCTTCGTTGTATCTGCAGGAAGGAATTGACCAACCGACCAGCAAGAACCTCGCATGAAACCACCAGCACGTTGCAAAATCATTTTCGAACCCCGCAGGCAGCTGGAAACCGCGTGAGCTAATCATTTGGACCAAATATTCCACCATCAGGTGTATTGCACCCTCCATACCACCCCATGTCTTCTCTTGGCTGGACGGCTTTTTTGGAGATCAAATAGTCCACAACCCACTCGATAGCGCGATGTGTAAACACTCTGTCAAAGAGATTTGGTTCAAGAAGTGATAGCACAAGCACTTGTGTCCAGAGGGTGCAAATGGCTTCTCTACGTGGCAACTGTTTGAACCCATACGCAAGGCATCAAGCACTTGACACGCACTGGAGCGTTAACTCAACAGACATCTACTCCACCACATGGTACAGCCAGATCGTCGCCATCCTTTCCAACTGGAATCATGGGTTCCACTCACACCTGCGTGCAAGGTGGGTCCGAGTCTTTTGCCACCAAACTCGGCGGGTCACACGCCAACACCGCGCCTTGCCGCATTCATCTGCCAATAGACACTACTGGCGTTGATGACCACGTCGAGAAAGGATCTTCCGAGTTGTACCAGAGTCGTTGGCCGTTCAGATGCGTCACTCACTCACTGCCTTTTGATATTTGGGCTTGTGATACACGGCGCAACTAGTTGACCCATCCATCAACAAAAGATCTTCCTCATGGCGAGCAGTTCAAATCACGTGAAACTCTCTGGTCTTGTTGCTCGCTTTTGCCATGGATTTGGTGCACGCGAATGCCGATTCCTCGTCGAGTCAAGTCTTGTGGAAGCAATTGGTTGCCATGAGAGCAAAACGCGCCAGCTCAAAAGGCGATCAAACACTTGCTGAGATGGCATATTGTCCATTTCCCATGCTGGAGTTTGTCAAACTGCTTGGTAGCGACCTGATCACATGCACGCGCAAGGCGCCTGCTGCGAGACCTTTGTGCATCCTTGTTCCACCATCCTCCTGTTCTTTCCTTCACCAAAGATCCGGCCCAGTCTTTTACCGATGCTGCTGTTGCCCCAACTTCGGGCTTTTACTGGGTCCACTCCACACATTCAGTTGCACCATTTGTGCGCCAGCGATAGCCTGTAGAGACAAAGTGGTCGATTGCATTGTTCCATTCGAACGCACTCATGTCTGTCGTCTCTGAGCGACATTGCTCTCTCTCTCTCTCTCTTTGGGAAGGCGTCCGTGCGCGACTGCCGTGAGACCGCCCAGCTAATGGTCCTCTACTCTGCCCAAAACTCAAAAGACGCGTCGTTCCATCAAGAGATATTGCAACATGGAAGGAACCTAGTGAGCTACTACAACTATCCAATCCATCACTAGTGGTTGTGACGGCCGAGTTGGATACCTCGACCCTTCGAGCCAACGCCACACGTGAACTCGACCGCTCACCATCCGAAAACCTCTTTGTGAAAGTCAAAATGACACGCTCGGGCCTTTTCCTGCGCTTCGGCAACCAAAGTCGGCGGTCCACACGCCAACACCGCCACTTGGTTCGCTTTGTTGCCGAACCGACTTGAGTTGATGACTTCATCGAGAATGGGTCTTCCTGGCAGATACGAAAGCTCTTGGCCGTTGGGACGTCGTAAAAGCAGTTCTTCTTGTCCGTTGACAGACGTTCCTTTGGCTTTGGAAACGTGACGCATCCAGTTGACACGAGGTCCTTGGCTGTCGTCCTGCAGGTTTTCAGGATCGCCTCCGACAAACTCGTCAATCATCAACAAATCCTCGACTTCACGAACACTCCAGATCACATAAAACTCCTGTCGTGGCTCGTCATTCTTCTTGGACGGCACCATGGATATCGCATCCCCCCGGCCAGTGCGCTGGTTCAACAGACTCAAGAACGGTGTGATGCCAACGCCGCCTGCCACCAGGATCACCACTTCGTAGTCGTCCAAGTCGAGTCCAATGCGACCAAATGGACCACACAACGTGACTTTGGCCTGTGTGTTCGCTTTGGCCAACTGCACCAACTTGTCTGAAAAGCTTCCTTTGCCCATGGATTTGGTCACAAAGCCGATGGATTCCTGGTGTGGAGTCACGATGGCCGAGAATGGATGCCACTGCACCATGGAGACCGCCGACACTTGGATCCAAAAGTACGAGCAAGGGTCCATTGTGTTTGCGAGAAGTCTGGTCTTCGAGGTCGGTTGCAACAACACACTCACCGTGCCAGGTACAAAGGATGAATCGGTGCTCGAAGTGTGCGATTGACTCTGATGGAGCTTCAGGGTGGCGTTCATGCACAAATACTTGACGCACTTGAGCCATTGCCACAGCAAGCTGATGCCGTACACCGCCAACGAGAAAATCATGGCCTTGCCGACATAATCCGTGTGAAGAATGGCAAACACGATGCCCACAATCCACAACACGCGATGCGGATAATAAAACAACTCAAACGCGACGCGGCGAATCGGTCCAAACGCCAGCAACGCCATCACGGCAAAGCAAATGGCCGCTATCGTTCCATAGAACGGCACGGCCTGGCCATCTTGCTCCAAGTCAAAGATGTCGGTATTGCCAATGGCCGTGATCAAGTGCACAATCAACAGAATGATCATCCCCATGCCGAGCCAACGATGAAACTTGACCATTCGTTCAAAGCTGCTGCCAAAGAAGCGCTGCCAGAGCCACGGCACCCTCGAGATTGGCAGAAACAAGAACATCAGGCAAATCACGGCAAGTTTCCCCGTCAATGACGTGCTCGAATCATTGGACGAGCCAATCGCCAGTGCCACCAGCGCCACCACGAAGACCAAGGCAATAGCCAGCTCACCGAAATACAAGTCACTGCAGGTCTGCACCAGCAGCGTGCGTGGACTCCATTGGATTCTGGCATTGGAAACGGTTTTCGTCGGCGGGCTCATCAACGAGCGATGCAAAAGCCAGTGGGACAACGCCACTCTACGTCGGGTGCAAGTCACGACAAGTCCTCCGAGCAACATGAGTGCGAACGCCGCACCACCAAAAATGACGGAGCAATTGTTGTTGTCACAGAATTGGTCCGAGCGGAGATTGGTGCTTTTCAAAGTGGAGAAGTCGTAGGACGCGATGCCGTACGTTCCGGTCTTGTGACCGCTGATGGGCCACGATCGTCCATACGCCCAGATGAGCGTGGACGGCTTGGTAACATCAATGGCGACCTGCGTAGACGACGCAGCTGCTAATGCGCGTTGAAACGTGAAACCCAGCGTGTTGCCTTGCGAGACAACGCCAAAGGGGGCAATCACTGCCTGATCCGGGATGGGCGTGGTGTCGCTTTCGTCGTAGCCACGGATCACGTACACAATGGGCGCTGGCTTGTGCTTTTGGAACAATAACACGCTGGCCGGTGGCGAGCTCACCATGGATTCCTCGCGCGCGAAACCGACGGCAAACCATCCAGCACCTCCCGAGACCTGGAGCACGAACTCGAGACACACTTGGTCGCCGAGAACCAGACTCTTGATGGTGATGGGGCTGTTGCCGAGTGGGATGGCCACGGTGCTGGCGAACTTGTCGTCTCCACAGATTTTGGCGGGTGCATCCAGCCCCAACGTAGTGTTGCCAGTCACCACACGGTGGGCAGCCATGCTGCCAGTGGCAACAAGAGTCGTCGTCGGCCTGGGCGTGGTGGCGTTGCTGTAGTTGAGATCGTCTTGGTCGATGTCCTGGTCATTCTGCTCGCCGTGCTGGTCGGTGTGGTTAGTGTCGGTGGCTGCGTGAACATCCGAGAGCCACCCGAGCGTCAGCACCACCAAAGAGAACACCAGGCATCGCCATCGCTTCCCAGTCATCATGAGACCCCAAAGAGAAGGAAAAGGAAGCGCAGCAACTTGGAGAGTGAGAGCGAGAACAAGCGAGGAATCGACGTTTGGTTCTGGTCCTGGCCTGGCCCCGCATCGCAGAGCCAGGGCGAGCAAGCAAATGGGCCGGGCCATGCAAAGTCTTCTCCTCTGTCGACCCGAACTCGTCAACCCGTGTGGGTCCGGCGAAGATCCCTGGGTGGACTGACAGGTCTGGGTTTGATCCCTCTCCGCTTGACCCACCCACCCACCCATGCGAAATGGAACCTGATCTGACCATTTTTCTACGTCAACCACTGTTTCAGAGAAAACTGAAACGTTTGGATCTCAAGCGACGGACGCCAAAAGAAGGTGCTTTTGAGAGGGAGTACTGTAGCTTTTTTTGGTCACAACCACATGGCCATGGACAGTCAGCTACTATACAGTCTACTGTACAGTCCAGTGCTGTACGGTGTCCAACACCTTTTCGCCTTCTTACTGCTTCTCTGTGTGCTGGTCTGCTGGAGCTCATGGAGCTCATGGAGCTCATGGAGCTCATGGAGCTCATGGAGCTCATGGAGCTCATGGAGCTCATGGAGCTCATGGCCAGGTGGGCGTTGTGTGTGTCTGGACAATGGCTGCGGTGCATGGCAAGACCCCAAACTGCCCATCCAGAGAGATCTCCTTCTTTCGCGCTTTGGCTCTGTTTGTCGATCGATCTGTCTGTCGCTCGGTCTTGCAGTCCAGTCCAGTCCTGTCCAGTCAATTGTGGTCTCGACGCGCTTTTTCTACCAGGTAAACACTTCTTTATGGAAATCAAAGCCACATTCTCGTGCCAATTTCTGTGCATCACCCACCAAAGTAGGTGGCCCACACGCCAGCACGCCAACTTTTTTGGAGCCAAAGCGACTGGTGTTGATCAACAAGTCCAGCGCAGGTCGTCCACCCTTGTAACTGAGTTGTTCGCCTGAACTACGCAACACCGACAAGGGTTTGCCAGAGCTGTCGCCCTTGACACTGGTCACATGCCGCAACCATTGGACTTTTGGTCCCTGGCCCGGACCAGTGGCCATTCCTTCGGCGTGTACCTTGGCACCACCGCCTCCCATGAGAACGGGACCACTTGCCTCTCGACCAGCAGGCGCACCAACACCCGTCTTACCAGCACCTCCACCTGCGCTTCCGGACAGATTGTCAATGTTGGCTGGCATCAACGCGTCGACCATCAAGAGTTCATTGGGGTCGCGCACCGACCAGACCACGAAAAACTCTTGGTTGGCGCGCACTTTTCGGTGGGACAAATCACTGCCGTACACGTTTTGGTTCAAGAGACTCAACAATGGCGTGATGCCCACGCCACCGGCCACAAACACAAACGCGTCATAGTCTTCAAGTCGCACCGCGATCTGCCCAAACGGACCGCATAGCGTCACTCGGGTCTGGTTGGAAGTCTTGGCGAGATCCACGAGTCGCTGGCTAAAAGTCTTTGGCCCCATCGACTTGACCACAAAGCCGATGGAATCACTGTGTGGCGTGGCCACGGCGGAAAAAGGATGCCATTCGATGGGACTGATGTCGCTGATGAAGAGCCAAAAGTATGAGCAAGGATCCATGCTTCCGGCCAGCGCTTTAGTCTTGGCATTGGGCTGCAACGAGATGGTAACAAGACCGTTTCCCTGGGCCTTGAGTGTTGCCTCGAGTCGGAAGTACTGCACGCACTTGAGCCATCGCCAGAACAAGCCAAGTCCATACAAAGTGAGCGAGAAGATCATGGGATAGCCCACGTAATTGGCATGCAGAATGGCAAACACCGTGCCGACCACAAGCAGCACGCGGTGGGTGTAGTAAAACACCTCGTAGGCCAGTCGACGAATGGGTTCCAAGGACAGCACCACCAGCACAATGAAGCAGATAAACGAGATCGTGCCATGCAAAGGAACTGCCGTGTTGTACGTGTCCGAGGACCATAGCCCCGCCGCCTCATGCGAGACCAGAATGTGCGCAATCAGCAACACCGTGAAGGAGATCCCGAGCCATCGATGAAACTTGATCACCCGCTCAAAGCTGCTGCCAAAGACTTTGTCCCAGAGCCATGGCACCCGAGATACCGGCACAAACAAAAACATCATGAGCAAAGCACTCAGTCTTCCGGTCAACGTCATGTTGGTTTCATCTTTGGAAGTGATGGCAAGCGCGATGAAGGCGCCCACAAACACCAACGCAACCAGCAATTCGCCAGGGAACAAGTCACCCAGTAAATGGCACAGCATGTGCAAAGGATTGACATCGTATTTGGCGTTGGAGATCATGGACTTTGGCACTTGGAGCATCGAATGGTGCAACAGCCAGTGGCTGACTTTGTTCTTGCGTGTGAGCAAGACAACGGCACCACCAACGAGCATCACAGCAAACGCAATGACGCCAAAGACCGAGGCGCAGTTGTTGTTACCGCAAAGGCCACTGGCGTCGCCACCTGCATTTGGACTGGTACCAGTGCCAAAGTTGTATGTCTCAATGCCAAACGTGCCTGCCTTGTGGCCCGTGATGGGCCAGGAATCGCCATAGGCCCAGATCAACATCGAATCAACGGCTGGGTCAATGGCCACTTCATCAGCAGTCGCCGCGGCCAAAGATCGCTGGTACGTGAACACCAGTCCGCCGTTTGTGTTGGTCGAGAATGGTGTGAACACGCTCTGGTCCTGTTGCTTGACGGTCTGGGACGCCAGATACCCCTTGATCTTGTAGTTGACGGGCACGGTGTCGCCTTTTTGAAGCAGAAACGCTGTGCACGCCGGAGAGCTGTACATTCTCTCACGACGACCAAGGCCGATGGAAAACCACTCGGCATCTGAGGATTTGGAGGCCGGCAGACTGAATTGGATGCACACTTGGTCGCCTACAACCAGACTTCGGATGTTGATCGGACTGGAACCTAACTGCTTGGCCATGATGGCGCCAAAGGCCGCACTGGAGCAGACCGTGGTGTCACCTGCAGCTTTGACTCGAGCCAGATTGCCCATCCAACTGTCAAACCAAACAATGGCCACCAGCCAGGTCAACCAGACTGGCCAGAAATGTCGACTCTTTCCCATGGCGTGCACCGTGATAGCAAATGGTTCAGGGCGCAAAAAATGAAAACTGCAACAATGCACGCAGCTCCGCGCTGCTCCGATCAATGCAGCTTCGCCGTGTGTCTGAGTGCTCTGTAGACCGACCTTCCACGACTGACGAGCCAGGGCCTTGGTCGCTGCGTACTTGGCCAGGGATAAGACATCACGAAACGTAGCCGCATCCTCTCGCCCTATGAGCGCTGCTGTTTTTAGCGACCCATTTCTTTGCTTTTCTCCGCCCTTGACAATCTGCTCCTTCATGAGCTCGTGTTTCCTCCAACGAACTTTCCCGTGAGCACGGGCTCCTGTCTAGACTTCATAAGGCAATCAAAGATGATGGACCCTCTGTCGATCCTTTTGAGATTGAGCTTTGTCGATGCTTCACTCCAAACAATACCATGGCAAGCACCAGATCATGCGATCATGTGATCATGAGATCTTGAGATCAGACCTGACATGTCGCTTGGTAACGTTCTCATCTGCTGTACTTGTTCTTGTGGAGCACGTTTTGTGGCCCTTCACGTGATTCTTTTCATTGATTGAGATTAGAGCAGAGTTCCTCGCTGGTTTAACTAGTTGTAGCTCGTCACACTCAAAAAAAACCACCACCACGCCCCATATGCTGTTGCTGGTTGCGTATCACAATGAACATGATGGTGGCCACGGTGCAAATCGTCAACGCCGTGATGGAATACGACACGTAGCGTCTGGTGAGGTCTTGGGAATCGGTTGGCGGTCTTCGGTTGCATGAATCTGCACTTGTTTGTTGTGGTGCTTGAGGTTGCGCTGGGATTTGTTGTGAATGCGTCGTCACTTGAGGCTGTGCTGGTTGTTGGCCTTGTGTTGTGTGTTGGTTGAACGAAGGTGCGGTTGGAGGCTGCGTAGGATTCTGTTGAACAGTTACAGCTTGAATAGGAGCTGCAATGTTCATATGATTGGAAGTGGCATGCGATGGCAGTGCTGCTGCTGGCTGCACCGGCGTTGATGCCATAACACTCGAAGGCTGTTCAATAGCCACAGCGACCACACTGGGCACAAGTCTTCGTCGAATGCCTGAAACTTCCTCTTGGTGACTGTATTGGGTTTCGTCGTGCTCCGAAGCGATCGGAATCGCGAGAGGGATTTTGTTGGGGTTTGACGTGTTGGATCCGCTCGTCAAGTCATCTTGACCATGGCCGTTTCGTTGCTCATGGGATGTCTGTTGGGTTACCACTTCGTGGACTTCTGGTTCTTCGTCTCGTTTGCAGTCGGACAAAGCCGTTCGCAAGTGAAGCTCTTGTTTGATCAGCAAGAACTTGGTTCATAGCATGCATCGCATCACACAGAGCCGCGAGACATCAGTCAAATCCAATCAACAGGAAATCTCAGGTTATTACCTCAATGTCGGAGAATAGAGATTCGCGGTACTGCACCAGAATCTGTAGAAGACCCAGCACGAAAGGATCCACGCGAGTCACTTTGCGATTGTGCACGCCAAAGATGATCTCCGAACTCTCACTGAACACCTGGGCGTGGTGTTCCTCCAAAATGCGTTGCAGATCCTTCATGGAGGTATAGCGTCCACATCACGTCACCACAAAGCAAAACACTTAAGTCAAAAGAACCCACTCAATTCTCACCTGATGCAACGAGATGGCATGCCAGAGACTGATGAGTCGAAACAAGCACTGTTTTTCTTCCGCGTCCATGTCATTTAAAAGGCTTCGCACCACCAATAGCGCCTGAAGAGACGGCGGACTCTCCATGCCAGTTCGTTGAAGAGCACTTTTGTGGCGCAAATACACTTCGGAATCCACCAAAGCGCCACGCAAATTGCGAAAACTCACGTCCAAAAGCGCGTGCAGCACACTGAAACACTCTTCTTGGGGCATGTCTGCGAGTTTCTCGACCAGTTCTTCGACGGCTTGTTGTTGTGCATCGTGTGCTGTCATTGCATTGGCACCACTTGCTGCATCGGTTTCCTGTTCTTGATTGTTGTTGCTGCTATGACCGCCTCCGCCCTTGGAGAAGCCACACCATTCGCCTCTTTCTTTTTGAATGCGTTCCAGTAATCCAACGTAGAGCAATTTGGCCTGGCGCGTGGTCTGGGTGTCGGCAAAACTCTCCATGTACACCTGGTAGTTGGTCACCGCGTGGTACAGCGACGTCACCACAATTGACAGCACTTGGATACACGCACCGAGCATTTGGCTTCGTGCAGTTTGGCTTTGCGAGCGGCCCATTTTGCTGCTGCTGCTGCTGCTGCTAATGGTGCTGTTGCTATTGTTGTTGAGGCCACCGAGACTGTGAAGTCCGTTGCTGGAAGTCGAATGGTTGAACGCCGATGCAGACGCTGAAGTTGACGTTGAATTGCTTGACCCAAAGGCTGCCAAGGAATTGTTGCTGCCACTGGGCGTCAACGAACTGCTGGCAGTGCTGGTTTCACTCCAGGACCCAGCGCTGCCACTTGCGTTGCCTCGTGTGGAGCGTCGCAGAAACTGTAGTTGCTGTTGGAGTTCCAATTGCTGTTGGTGGTATTCGTCGTCAGCCGAGGCTCCGGGTGGAACTCGGGGCCGTCGTTGGGACTCAAAGCGAGCGGAGGAAGTAGAAGCAGCAGAAGACGATGACCCAGCAGCCACGGGGCGCACTAAATGGTCTTGATGGGTCACTTTCAGAGTCATTCATGTACCAAAAGGGAGGAGGAAACAAGCCCACCCACGTCTTTCCCCCCCTGCTGTTGTTTCTTTCTTTCTCTTTCACCCACCCAAACCACTTCAAGTGCCGTTCACTTGCGTTCAGTATGGCGAGCAATCCCACTCTTGAACAAGATCTTTGGTCAATCCCAAACAAAGAGGATCAGCTGGTGGGTGCCGTTGCACCGCGCTACCAAATACTTTGACCGAACAAACAGCCCTGCTTGCTCGTTCTCTTTCGATCGCTCTCTCGCGTTCTCTCGCTCTCGCTCTCTTGTGGTTGCCTTGAGCGTCGGCGTTGGAAGACGGAACTGACACTCTTTGACTCGACGCCCAACAGTCCTTGCAAGGGCTGTGTGGAAGGTGTGGTGTACTGACTGGACAATGGGTCGACCCTCTCTCTTCCTCCTTATATGGCTTTTTCAAAAGTGAAACCGCTCCAGCGCTCTCTCTTTCTCTTTCTCTTTCTTTCTTTCTTTCTTTCTCTCGCTTCAGGTTTTAACCACTGGTGGCGCCGGTGGCGCCGATGGCTCGACGCATTGGGCAACGCACCGGACAGACAATGACAGGATGGAGGATGATAAGACAGGGTGTGGATGGACCACTAGGGGATTGTGTGTTGATGGTAGGATTTTTCACGTTTCCTATTTGCTACTTGTTTGAATGCCCTCTTGCTACAGCATATTGCTGCTTTCATCGGAGCTTAGAGATCACGATGGCCAGAACTCGGTGCCGTCAACGTGCCCTGCGGCATGGACGCATTCGGTAACATGTTGGGCGCCCAGCTTCCGCCAAACATGTCGGACACGATACAGTCGGGCATCAACTGCAGTTTACTGACGCCGTCAGTGTAATGCACGGGCAAATACACCACTTTCAACGCCGGCGCCAACGATTTGATGGTCGTAGCATAGTCATTGTCGCCGGAAACCACAAAGTTGGCATTGTTGGTAAACACGCCGTTGATGACTTGGCCAATCACAAAGAGCTCGTAGGGCGTCGTCGCGGTCTCGACATGAAACACTTGGGCATAGGCGCCACGGGGAAGTCCACGATCTGGATCGCTTGACAGTGCATAGCCGAGAAAGCTTTGTTCATAGAATATGGTCATGTTCAAGAGTCCAATGCCATTGAGTCCCATCTGCGAGACGTTGTCAATGGTGACATTGATGTTGAACGAGACTCTTTCCTTGTTGCAAACCTCAAGCGTCACGGAATTGACAATCGGTGGCGAGTCCAAGAGCTTGCGCATGCCACGAACGGGCATGGTGCGGGTCACTTTGATGTTGTTAAACTTGAAGATCCACACCCCGGCGGAGAAGTCGCCAGAGATGGTCATGTTGATGGACTTTTCGGCGACCAGCGCGGCACTCATTCTGGACAACGTGACGGAATCGTACACTTGAGCGGTGGTGCGCACCACGAGATCGTAGTCTTGTTTGCCACGGTGAATGTCCTGGACGGGGATCACCACGGTGCCGAAGTCTTTGCCGCCAAAAAACATGGTGACTTCGGTCTCGTACAATTTAGCGCCGACGGGGCCATCGGATTTGAGATGCGCACTCAACTCGACGTTTAACAACTCTTTGCCGTCCTTGTACTCAACACCAAGCAAATCCACGTAGTTGAGCCCCAATTCCACTTGATCGGCACTTTTCTGAGCAAACGCCGTACCGATCACGTAGATCATTGCGATGCCAAAGCCGATACAACAACAGAGAATAAAGCCAATGAGCAACCAGCGATTGCGTTTGGTCAGCATGCAGCAAAAGAATTTCTTCTTCTCTGGTTCAATAGATGTGGCTGGTTCATCCTGCTTGGTGTAGATGTTGATGTGGGCATCGGGCGACTTTGGAGTGACTGCGGGCTGCTGCAACGACTCGGCTTGTTCGGGGGTCTTGAGTCGCGGCGGTTCTGGTGTCATTTCGTTTGCTTACTCGCTTCTCAGTGCCTTCGGAGCTGGGGAGAAAGATCTAAAGTCGAAGGAGGGGGGAAAGAAGAACAAGGAGAACACCACGGGTCTGCTCTGTTCAGTTCTCGTAGTGCACACCCACACACACAACAACCACAACAAGACCAACAGGGCGACTCTTTTCTCTGTTCCACGCGTGGCCGGTTGTTACACTTTTTTGCACAGCACTAAGGCAATTCTTGCGCTCGATGCACATCAAAGCCGATCCTTGCGATTCACCGGATGCGTCAGCATCTTCAGATACAGCAGCATGACGCGAAAGAGCACAAAGCACACGCGCCTTCAACTATTCCCCAACGTCATCATGGCACGCGTCTTCTCAGACTGAGAATGACTCGCTTGCGATCAGCAAATCTTGGTTCTTTTGTTGAGAATTGAGAACCACCACCAACTTCAAAACACCACAGGGCTGTTGCGCATCCAGAGTGTACACAATACACCAAGATAATCTTTCTCATCGCAGTTTCAGATTCCAGCGGCATTTCCGACACTCATGCTGTCGGCTGTCAGCCGCACACCATCAATCCGATCCGACCAGGTGGAGTGGATAGGTGGGTGGAGCGGCCTTGCGCTTCCTCACTCACTGCATTTCCATGTCTCCTTGCTTTTGGCTTTGCAGCAGTGCAAGAAACAAGTCAATTTGGCAGCGCCATCGACCGGTGATGGCCGTGGCACTGCTCGCTTTGAGGGGTTAATCCACCACCAACCCTGGTGGTCCCTTCGACCACTCGAAACTGTTTGATTTTCAGCCAATCACAAGGCATTTGACCCTCCATCAACCAATCACCGACGAGAAACACCGATCTTTGGCCGTTTCTTTGGGGATCCGTTAAAAAACAGGTTTGTCCGATAAATGTTGATGGATGGTTTCAGAATGGGACACGACGAATACGTGAACACCAGGATTTGGCATCAACATGGCTTCGGCCCTTTTGGGATCGGATCGGAAGATCTGGTCAGAACTGAACGTAGGAACAACGAGATGAGTCATCTTATAATGGATGCTGTTCTTTCGAGTTCATGCTGACGTCGTTTCGTCACTCTTCCAATGGATCTGCTGGATTTGTCTCAATCGGCAGGAAGCTCTGCAGAACACCAAAACAATGCACAACCAACGCTATTGTGTCGCTGCGGATTGCTCTTTTTCTTGTTCTCACTTGACAAGTAGATTACACGGGCCAATGGATGACAAGTCGACCGCTCGTATGGCTTACACCTCAGTTTCTCATTGCGAGGATTCCAGTTTACGATGCGGCCGTGGCTCAAAATACAACTCGATCTCAGACTTGCCAATCGCCAAAATAGTGGTTTCGTCCAGTGGGACCAGTTGACGCTCGCGTGCTTCCACATCACGGCCATTCATCTGGCTCCCGTTGGTGCTGTCCAAGTCGGTAAAGTACACCCGACAGTCGGACTCCATTCGTAACTGAAGTCCAACGTACGTCCCAATCAGCAATGACAGGGAATCAACGACGAAAACCAACAAGTTTGCTGCAAGTACCTCTGCGTGAGTTGTCGACACTTGATTGTCCCGTTGAAGACTCAGTCCGAACGGTTTTCGGAATTTCTTGCCCGTCGATCTCCCAATGAGACAGACATTGTGTCGATCCTATTGTCCGCCATACTTAGCCAAGTTAGTGCTATTTACTGTGTTGAGCTTTCGAACAACTCCAATGGAGCCTAGTTCGTCTCATTACCGTGTCAAGGTGAAGCACGGTGGTCTTGCCCTTGAATGGGCCTTTGGAGAAGCGGAAAAAGACATCGTATGTCTCACATTGACTGCCTACCAGCAAATCGGGTCAGATGAATCCTTGTCAAAACAGTGCAGAAAAGGACAAAGCAGCAACCCACTGGTTGATTCCTGGTCCATCATGTCCAGCATTTCCTGTTTTGCCTGCAAGAACAGTTGGCGTCGTTGCTCGTGGTCTTCTTGCACTTGTTGTTGCCACATCTGTTGCAGTATAACGGCAAAAGCAAATCGCCGAACCAGAGACATCATGAGTTGGTCCGAATCCTCCGAGTTGGCTCAAGGGACCGCAAAGGCTGACCTGGATCACCACTTCATCCAGAAACGTCATCGCCGACTCCACATCCATGTCATCGAGATCTTCATTGGTTGGCTGGGAACTGTTCGATTGGTTTTCGTTCTTCACACAAGCATGCTCATGGGCCACCTCTTGCCCTGCAGGTTTCAAGAATCGGCATCACGCCACAAATCAAGTGAGCAATACACAGCGCTATACAGTCACATGTATTTTCCAATCTATCTGCGCTTCTTCTTTTCTCTGATGATTAGTATGAAGTTCAACATACGCGGTCGGTTCAGTCGTGAAGGCGCAGCGTTCTCTTTATCCAGCAGCATCACATCATGCCCTTCCTCTTTCATGTTGGCCGAGTTCAGTTTTTCAAATTCAAACAGGTTACCGAATCATCACCGGTATTCGTGACGGTTCACCGGTCCATGACTGGATAAACCGTGGTCCAGCAGTATTCCCAATCCAAAGCTGTCACAAAAGCCCACAGGCATGTCGGATGTGCGACAGAAGAACGTGGTGGTGTGTAAACCGATCATTTATGGCTCCATTGCGACGTATTTGGGCCGCAAAGCAGAAGAAACCAAGACCCATCGATGGTCCATCTACGTTCGCGGCGTCGAAGACGAAGATCTTTCCTATATGATCAGCAAAGTGGTCATCACGCTGCACAATTCGTTTGCCAGCCCCGTGCGCGTGTTGACCGAGCCACCGTATGAAGTGTGCGAATATGGCTGGGGTGAATTTGAGACCAAGATCCAGATCCATTTCCATGATCCAAAAGAGCCTCCAGTCGACATTATCCACATGCTGGTGCTGTACCCGCCTGGCAACCAGACGGCCAGCACCAAAAAGCCTGTCTTGAGCGAGTTTTACGACGAACTGGTGTTCAATGAGCCGACCGAGTTCTTTCTGAAGAAGCTGATGGCGGGACCCGAAAAGAAGACGCCCATGCGAAGTGCCATTCAGGATCATTTCCCCGTGTATTCCGACGTGCAATTGCTCAAGAGCCTGAAAGACGCGCAGAGTTTTGTCACCAAAGAGATCAACCACACCAAAGATTTGTTGTTAAATGCCGACCTGGAGATGAAACAGCTCAAAGAACGCATCTCTGAAGTCACCAAGAGACGGAAAACCAATGCTGGTAGTGCTGCAGCTACGTCCCATGCGCACGGGCATGGGCATGGGCATGGGCATGGGCATGGACATGGACATGGCGCGCATGGTGGGCATGGCCATGGTCACGCAGCTTCTGCTCCTGCGTGAAGAATTTGATGGAGAAAATGAAAGAAGAGGAAGAAGAACACGATTGGGATTGACTCGACTGACGCTGTTGTCGGCGTGGTCGCTGCTCTTTATTTAAACAGACTCACAAACAAGATTACTACTCCTTAGATAACTATTCGTGGTGTTCAGACCGCCATAGTTGGCGCAATCTCGGACCTCAACGGAGCTCCTGGCTTTGCTCCAACAGAACTCACATCGTGTTGTTTCTGCTGCTGTCGCTCCCACATATGCACCAGTTCCAGGCCGCGTTGCATCTCAAGATCGTTGGCAACCAAGTTGTCTCCAAGAACCTCTTCAAATTCCTCATCTTCTTCTTCCTCCAAAGTGTCATCATCCGAAGAGCCTCCACCACTCCCTCTGCTTCCGCTCTGTTTCGAGTTGTCTTCGACCAGTAGCTCACATGTTTCGGTGCCTTTAGCTGGTTTGTTCTCTGTTTGTTGGGGTCGGCACTGTGCAGGGACACGAAGCCAATTGCACGAAATGCCAAAGAACGCGACCGCGAGCCCCAGCACTTGTTCAGCGGACAGCACATGGCCAAAGAACACCACCGAAAGCGCAATGCTAACGACTTTACGACACGTCCCAATCACAGTCGTCGTCAATGCGCCAAACTGACTGATGGTGTAGAAAATGAAGGCCTGCCCAAGCGCCCCGGTCGTACTCAACAGGAGCAGGCTGGGCAGGGTCTCAATAGCATGGTCCATGTATTCCTGCACTTCGCCATAGCAGATCATCCCGATAAAGGCAAAGGCACTCTTCCAAATGTTGACAATGTACATCAAGTCAAACGCGCCAATGTGGTATTCTTCCAGCAACTTGTCTTCCAAAGCACCCGTGGCACCATCAAAGAGCAATGACACCAGCAACAAGCCAATGCCGAGCACCATGTGGCCACTCTTCTCACCGGTTGGTACCGGCGCATCCGTATTTGGCATTTCTTCACCAGCACTTCCAGCACCGTGGTCCGAGTGCTTGGAATGGTGGTGATGGCCTGAACCAAACAGAAACACGGCGACGCCAACTGAGAGCAAGAGCACCGACAAGTACTTTTTCAATGGGTAGCGTTTGCCCAGCACCACGCCCATGATCATAACCGGAATGGATTTGCACGATTTGCCGAGAATACGTGTGATAAAAGTCACATAGCGAAGCGCCACCATGGAGCAAATGGTAGAGCCAAAGGCAAGCAGTCCCACCAAAGCCAGACGCCGTTGCGGCGCCGTGCACTTGGGTTCTTTGGCGGCTGCCCGCAGTCCCAGCGCCGTGATGGCGTAAAACAGGCAGAAAAAGCACGTCAACGAGAGTTCGCTGACCACGCGATGGGTTGTGAGCTTCTCCAGCACCAGATTGTTCAACGAGAAAGAGATGGTCGTGCCCACACAACAATACAGCAATAGCAACACACGATTACGGGAATTGGTTGCATCATCCTTGGTGTTGGCATTGGCATTGGCATTGGCATTGGCATTGCAGTCTCCTTTGGCTGCTTTGGAAAGCATACTGTCTTCCAATGTGACTGGCTCTGGCACGACCACGCGCACACTGACTTGTTCTTGGTCTTTGGCTCGCTCCGTCAATTGGATGTCCGCGTATCGGGTGGCTGGGACTTGGTCGAGGTGTTGTTGCGGTCGAGGCGGCATCGTGGAGGTGGCTTGTTCAGGTTGGTGCGTGAGCGAGCAAACGAGCAACGCGACCAGTCAGTGGCTGGGCTCTTTCACTTGTGCAGACGACTTCAGCTTCAGTCCTTTGGTGCAGACACCTTGCTCAAGCCTTGAGGCTGCTTGCTCTCACTCTTCACACTTCAACGTCCCAAGCAACCAGCACCAAAAGGAGCACAAACCGCAGCTGCAAAAGGCAACTTGGTCCAGGTCAATGCGCTGACAACGAGCCTTGGTGGACCCGATTTGCACCAAAATACGGTACATTGGAGCCACCTTGGCGCATTTGGCACGATGATTGGCTGAAAATGAAATCCAATCACAACCAGCCATTCCACTTGCGCGACTCTCGCCCCAATGACATCAACACGCCGAATCGTCTCATTGGATAAACGGCCATCTACGGTATCCAATACGGTACAGTCCAGATTGTTTTCCAAGCTCCGGTTGTGTCCAGTACACACTTCACAAGTACTGTACTGTAGGAACCTGGTCAAGAAACCAAGAAACCTTGGGTGTGGTTTGCGCAATTAGGAGATCCTCCCTGGATGTGTACAATTTGGTGTGGCACAGTATCTACAGTACTTTCGCCAGGAAAAGTCAACAATCGCCATGCCATGTGCTACGACCGATATGAACGTTGTTGTGTGCTTTCTGCATATGGCGCCATGTGTTTCATCAACATCAACAACACTCCACTGTCGTCGCCCCCCCCCCCCCCCCATGCAGCTTCGGTGTCCTTCCATTCACTTGTCACTTCTCCACACGACACAAGAAGCTTCCACGACCAGCAGACTTTTCATCAGTCTTTCCGTTTTCACTTGATGGGCAAAAGGTTACCGTCGATGCCATCTCAAGTTGATTCCAGCCCGTTGCAACGTCGACCGCTCGCTCGCAACGCTCAATAGCAAAAAGAAACCTTTTCAAAGTGGTTCAGCACCCCATATTTAGCCTTCTGGTCTCGCATCAGTGAGTTCAAGCCCATTGTTGTCAGCGGTTGGTAACGGCACAACCAACGGCGCCATCGTCAACCAAATCCCCATCACACGCTAGCAGCACCTTGTGGTTGCACAACCAGTAAGTGACTAGACTGCCCCATCATTGGTAGTGTTGGTGGCCAACTGCACAAAGCCATGGCGTGTGCAAGAGAGCTGAGAGTCGCCTATCAGGGCGTCCCAGGTGCCTACTCGGAGAAAGCCACTCGGCAATTGCTGAGTCCGTTTGTCGACGATCTCATCCAGAGCGGGACCACCAGGAACAACAACAACAGCACCATCAGCAACAACACTGCTACGAGAAGCTATGTGCGCGCCATGAGCTTTGAGTCCTTTGAAGAAGCGTTTGAAGCCGTGCAGAGCGAGCGCGCAACCTTTGGCGTGCTGCCCATTGAGAATTCGTTGGGTGGCAGCATCCATGTCAACTACGATTTGCTGCTCAAGTTTGGGCTCTGCATCGTCGGCGAATACGATCTACGGGTAGAACACTGCTTGTTGGCGCTGCCCGGGGTGCCCAAGGCACAGATCAAACACATCATCAGCCACCCGCAAGCGCTTGCGCAATGCGCCCGGTCGATCAGTCTTTTGGGCGCACGGCCACGCGCCGAATACGACACGGCCGGAAGCGCGAAACTCATCGCCGACAACCAGTGGACCGACACGGCTGCGCTGGCCAGCGATTTGGCGGCGGAATGCTATGGTTTGGAAGTACTGGAGCGCAACATGGAAGACGATTCAGAGAACTTCACGCGCTTTTTGCTGCTGGCCAGGGCGTCGACACCGTCGCAAAGGAGTCTGGAATTTGCCGAGGAAAGACCTCAGTTCGAGTTCAAGACTTCGTTGGTGTTTTCTTTCATGGAGAGAAACGAAAAAGGTCAGTTGTACAAGGGATTGTCGGCGTTTTCGTTGCGAGACATTGACTTGTGCAAGATTGAGAGTCGCCCCTGGTCGTTTTCGGCCGCGCAGCACTGTCTGGATGAAGAGTCCAAGTCGCTGTTTGACCCCAACGAGCAACACGACCGTCGCAAATACAAGTACTTGTTCTACATCGACATCATTGGCCATCAAAACGACGAAATCGTGGTCAATGCGTTGCGCCATTTGCGTGAATTCTGTCGCTTTGTGCGGGTATTGGGCTCGTACCCGACCAAAGGACGTTTGACCCAGCAAACCCAAAAGCAAATCAACGCGATCATTGGCCTCAAGCCCATTGCGAATGGCACACCAGTGTCAACTGATGCAGCCAGTCTGTCACCGCAGCAAAAAGGCATGACAACGTCATCGTCGGCAGCTCGGCGTTTGAATGTTGGCATCTACGGCTTTGGAAATTTCGGTCAATTCCTTGCCAAGACTTTTGCAAAATACCACTCGGTCCGCGCAACATCTCGAACCGATTACTCCGAATTGGCAATCTCGATGGGGTGCAGCTTCTTCAATCGCAGCACCGAATTGCGTGGATTCTTTGATAGTCTGGACGTGTTGGTGGTTTGCGTGAGCATTCTGTCCTTTGAAAGCGTGATGAAACAAATCCCAAAGACGTTGCTTGAAAACGTCGTGATCGTGGATGTACTTTCGGTGAAATCCCACGCCAAACAAGTGCTATTGGAGCACGCGCCTACGTCGTCGGGCCTGTTGTGCACACACCCCATGTTTGGCCCTGAAAGCGGCAACCATTCCTGGCGAGGACTGCCGTTTGTGTATGAAAAAGTTCGTGTTGTGGACCCTGAAAGCGATTCCAAGATGAATGGCCTGCTGCGCGTATTTGAGTTGGAGATGTGCCGCATGCTGGAGATGACCTGCGAGCAACACGATGAATATGCTGCAAGCTCCCAGTTCCTGACCCATTTGACTGGACGAATTCTAGATGTTCAAGGCGTCAAGAACACGCCGATCGATACGCGAGGCTTTCAGCATCTTGTGCGACTTGTGCACGACACGTGCAAGGACAGCTTTGATTTGTTCCATGGATTGTACGAGTTCAATATCAACTCGGAGCAACAGATTGTTAAGCTGGAGCAATCATTGCAGGAAGTCGCGCTTCAACTGCGTACTCAATCCAAGAAGAATTCTCTTCGCAAGCTTCAGGCGGAAGCAGTCGACCTCAAACACACCGACGTGGAGTCACCGCTACTACCAAATCATCAATTGTTCCCGTTGAACCCGCTGATCAACAAGGTCGTAACCGCGAAGACAGTGGTAATCCATGGCATCACGAAACAGCTGGAAGCCGAAGGCAAGCAAGTCTACTCGTTGTGTGTCGGTGAGCCAGACTTCTTGCCTGATCTACCCATTCGAGAAGAAGCCAAGAAAGCCATTGATGCAGGCAAATTCAAGTACACTGACGTCAAAGGCACTCTGCAACTGCGTGAACAAATTGCCAAGTACTTGAAGGAGTTCAAGAACTTGAGTTACGATCCAGCAACGGAGATTCTAGTGTCGAATGGTGCAAAGCAAGCTGTTTACCAGGCTTTGGTGGCCATTTGCAATCCTGGTGAAAAAGTGCTCATCCCGTCGCCTTACTGGGTGAGCTACCCCGATATGGTCAAGCTTGCCGGTGCGGAGCCCTTGATTCTCCGCACGCGCATCGAAGACAGCTATCTGATGAGTGCCCACCAATTAGAGAGCACATTGAGCGCAAATCCGACCACCAAAGCCATCATTCTCTGCAATCCGAGCAACCCAGCTGGTGTTTTGTATTCAGTGGAACAATTGCTCGAGCTGGCAAGAGTGTTGAGCAAGCCTGAGTTTGCCGACATCATTGTGATCAGCGACGAGATCTATGAGCAGCTGGTGTTCCAAGATGATGGTGTTGCTGAACGAAGCCACGCAAGTTTTGCATCATTGCCTCAAATGTACAGACGAACCCTCACAGTCAATGGTTTCTCCAAGTCGTACGGCATGCCTGGTATGCGTATCGGGTACTTGGCTGCACCAAAGTACTTTGTGGCACCGGCCACAACTTTGCAGAGCCAATTCACTTCCTGTGCCAATTCAGTTGCGCAGATTGCTGCCTGCCGCGGCATCGAACTGGAATTCGAGCACACAAGAGAGGTTCGTCGCATTGCGGCTGCTTTGCCGCACCTGGATACCAAGCGCAAATACGTGGTGGATCGATTGCGAGCGATGCCAAAGCTTCGTTTTGCCTACCCAACCGCTGCGTTTTACGTGTTTATGGACTTGGGTGGGTATTTCGGTAATGGGAACATCGTGACCACCCCGAGTAAAACGCGGCTTGCCAACACCGACGAATTTTGCGAGTACTTGTTGCGTCATTTCCAGACCGCGTTGGTGCCTGGCTCGGCGTTTGGTGAAGAGTTTGGCTGTCGAATCTCTTACGCGAGTTCCATGGACGTCTTGACCCATGCGTTGGATGGATTAGAGCAAGCACTACGTTCTCTTGACGTCGTTGGGTAATCCTACCATCAAGTAGGCATCCTTTGTATTGCATTTTGTTCGTGTTTGTCTTTCTTTGTGTGTTAACTGAAAGGCTTCTCATCCAGAAGAGACCTCAATAGAACTCAAGGATAAACTGAATCCCTCTCACTGGTTGCCAGGTGGCTATTGATGATGATAGCATGCCACCAAGTTGCAGGCTGCAAAGTAGTACAAAGGCAGCACCAGGTTGTCAATCTGGCTCGTGCAGGTCTCGAGAATGCTGGTGAGCAAGAGGCCACCAAGAAACAACGCCGTCTAATGCCATTCAAAACAGTCCGCCATCAACCAGACTATGATACAAAGACCGCCAAGCAAAAGGTCAAGAAGAACCCACCTCAAGACCCGAGTGCAAGTCGACGAGCCACCACGAGACCATTGCCATGGATCCAAAAGTCGCAAGGGTGCCTTCCCACGTCTTGTTGCCGATCAGCAAGTGCCGCCCATAAGTAGACCCCACCACGGCACCCTGTTGGGTCAAACAGCCAATCCATGATGTCATCTTCATCGCCCAGTCACATTCAGAAGCTGTTGAAGTACTCCAGAGTTCTTACCATGGCATCCCCGACGCCCAGTGCGATAACACCAGCATTTGCTGCCACCGCATTGGCTTTTGGCGCATGACTCAGCCACAACGGCAGTGCACAGCCCAACAGAAGATACGTGTGGGTCAAAATGGCTCGCCCGGCTTCACGATGGTCCAGAAAACCCGCCATGAACGTGGCAATTTGCTGACCAAACGGCGGCAACGCCACCGCCCGCACGGCTTCCATCACTACAAACAGTGCTAGCGCGACGCCGTAACTGAACGAGAGCATCTCAAAGTCCAGATAAAACCCCGGAATGAACAGCAAAACCACCAGCAAATGAAACAGTTTGCGCGCCACAATGGTGCGCAACGCCAAGCGCTGGATAACCCACGCGCAAAACGGAAGAAACACGGCCAACAGACCAAACCAAAATCCCAGCAATTGCCACCGAGAGTTGGCTTCAACCACAAACTGCAGAAGCCAAAGCAATGGGTTGGTGTTGTCCAGCAGAACAAAACTCCATGGAAACAACACCCCACCAAGCACCGCCAAGACGATGGCGAGAAACCAGATGGAGTGCACCACAGACAGCCCCGGAGCCACCACATTGGGTGAATTGCTGCCAAAACGATACAACAACGGTGCCAGAGCTGCAACAATCACGAACGAGCAAGTCACACCGACTTGAAGCGCCAGAGTGGGGGCACTACGCTCTGGGGACGTAAAGAACCAGTCGTTGGCGATGAATTGCGCTACTTGTAGGCTGTATGCACCGCCAAACTAGCTCGTCAGACACAGCAGTCCAAGAATGAGCTCCCCCACACCATCACAGCAAGCAGGTTCACGGTGCTTTCATTGCTCTCGTACCTTTTCCAGCGTCGAGAGCATTAAGTCCATCAATCCGAAGGTCATTCCCTGGGCCAACACCAGCGCTTCACCGAGTGTAAACGACAATGGAAGCCATTGCTGGCCATAATCAAGCAAAAGACTGCACAACAGTCTGGCCACCATCGGCAATAAATGCTGGGATCCACTCGTTTCAATGGCGAGCACTCGAGCCAGCAAGGGCAACCCCACGACATCAATGGCGATGGCAATCCCCCGGTTTTCAGAACATGCCAGAAAGAGCCGCATCAGTGCACTCAGTCCAATGGACACACTGCTCCATGCGTACAAAAAGGTGAGAGCTGGGGATCCGACCACAGCAGCAAACACGAATGAGCATGCCAGCCAGCAAACAAGACAATCAGAGGAGCTCACCAGGAAAGGTCTCTCGCTGCTGGTTCATTTGTGCCAACACACAGCTCAAAAGTGTCAACGCCGGTAGCACACAACCGACAAACACCCCACTGTCGCGTTCCGTTCTACCCAATGCACCGCAGCCGCCCCAAGAAGACCAATGTGAGTAAACAGCAAAACGTCACAACGAAAGCAGCAACACATTGGTTTTTGCTTCTAAACCTGCAGCGTTTGGTTCGACGCGAATCCCAAAGCTGCCGTGGACAGGCCCACCATGCCAACGCCACAAGTCCATTGAGTGCCAATAGCACGCCTCTGGCATGATGCGCCACCACTGGATGGCTCGACCAAAGCGATTGCGCCATGAACGAGCGAAAGGCAAGACAGATCCATGTGCTCAGAGCGCCAAACACGAGGAATTCCACCAGCAACGCGCTGCTTCTTCTGGTGGGTGCGGCCTGTGGCTTGTCACTTGTCATGGGTGGCAACGTCGGAATCAGATGCCGCGATTTGACACGCTTGGAATCAGCACTACGCATCAGACGTGTGCATGCAATGGCATGGGAGCTTGTGATTGGTGGAAAATGGATCTTGAACCGTCATGACGTTGGGATAGAATGAAACTCCCGCACACGTTCATCACTTAGCACAGTCGCCAGCGTGCAGCCGAGTCTGCTCTTTGCGTGACTTTTCTCTCTCTCTCTTTCTTTCTTTCTTGCACTGCAGCTTTGTTAGTCCGTGTGGCTCTGGTCACTTCATCACCTGGCCATTCATTCATCCATTCACGAGACGATTGGACACTCGTTGTTGTTGTACACTGGAGCTCGCACTGAGCACACTGTGGTCCCGCAGCTGTCGTCCTCGTTTCCCTCCAACAAGTGACGTGTGAGAGCCAACCACCATGCCTGTGTACGCTGCGATTGCACCCAATTTCAACAGCAATGACCAATTGCGCATCGACAATCTCAACTCGACCGAGTTCTATGACGCCGCCATGGCCAGTCGCAAGACCACGGTCTCCACTGCCGAACTCAAGCATTTTGAAAACGTGTTTGAGTTTATGGTGGACCCAAAGTCTTCTCGCGGCGCCGCATTGTACAGCTTTTTGATCGCTTCGGCCGCGTTTGCGAGTTGCTTCATCTTGTTCATTCAGACGCTGGATGGCCCCAACAACGACCCTCTTTACCCGGACTACCCTGGGCTCCCGACAAAGCAGCATTACTACATCGCTGATTGCATCTTTACGGCCATTTTCACTACGGAATTGATCGTGCGCATCATCATTTGGCCCTCGCTCTGGAGAGAACACGATTATCTAACCGAGCGACGCATGCGACCGTGGTTCAAGGACCTGTTCAACTGGTTTGATATTGCTGCCGTGGCGCCGTTCTACACGGATTTGATTTTTGGCCGCCAAAAAAGCTTTGTGGTGATCCGTTTGTGTCGGCTTTTGCGCATTTTCAAGCTCGCGCGAAACCATTCGGGAACTTACATTTTACTACGCGCCATCAAGGCGAGTATCGCGCCCATCGCCATCTCGGTGAGTCTCGTTCATGCATGTGTTCCTTCCTCATCCTGCTGACGATGGTTTGACACTGCTATCAACCCACGCAGCTCATTTTCTTCTTGGAGATCATGTTGTTCTTCTCCGTCGTGTTGTACGTCGTGGACCCGAATTACGATCGCAACAAGTCGGGGTTTTCCGATCTTTTAGCATCGGGGTACTTTGTGGTTGTCACGTGAGTACTCGGTCCGATCATTTCTTTGACGACGAGATGATTCTGACTTGACTGAGCTGTTGCTGTGCCTGATGCTCTTGAATGATAGTGTGGCGACCATCGGCTATGGCGACATCGTGCCAACCAAGAACAACATGTACAGTCGTTGCTTTGCCGTGATGGTTATTCTGTCGGGCACGCTGTTTTTGTCCATGCCACTAGCCATCATTGGCACGGAATTCGAACGCGCGTGGAAAGAACACACCGACTCGCTCGTGTACTACCAGCTCCATGGCAAAGTCATCGATGCCTCGGATCTCACCAACGAGAACAACCCCGAAGCCAAACAGGAAGTGCTCGTCAAGTACAATCAGCCCAACAAGGCGTATCTTCAATTGGCTTCGGCCGTGGGGGAGCTATCGGTCATGGTGCAGCACTTGTCCACTGAAGCCGAGAAAGACGACGGAAGTGCTACGACCATGCTTGAGATCATGGAAGACATTACCCATCAGATTGATTATGTGCGATCCAAAAGCGCGCAACTGGTCGAAGTGGTCATGCCAATGATCATGCCAAAGAAAAGAATCGCGCCCGAAGAGCTCACGTATCGAAGACGTTTGTACAAGTTGTTGACCGACCCGGAATCTTCACGTGCCGCGCGGTACATTTCGCGATGGACCAACACCTGTCTGGCGATGAGTATGTTGCTGGTGGTCTGGCAGACCATGCCTGATCTGCAAACGTATGGCGAAGACACGTTTCTCTGCGAGCGAGTGGTCAAGCGATACTGCAGCATGAAGAACATTAACCTCAACAGCTCTTCCGACCCTGGGTGTTTCCAGTGGAATGACTCGAGTGTGCCGCTCAAATTCGGTTGCACCGACCAAGAAAAGCTCACCAACCCGGCCTGCTTTGGCGCGGGATGGAACTTTGGCGCCAGTGGCACCGTGATGACCAATACCACCAACCGCAACGCTCTCTCGTGTGACACGTACCCGGACGACGACTGGGAGGCCGTACGTGCGCAATTGCCGGCCAATTCGCAGTATCGCGTGGTACCGTTTCGAAGCAACCAGCAGTTGCCCATTGAGTCTCGCAACTACCAAGTCTGCAACAAATGGGAATGTGATAATTACCATTTGGTGTTTTTCGATTTCGGCAAAGGCCACGTCGTGTTGGAATACACGTTCACGGCGACGTTTTTGTTTGAGATGATTGCGGAACTGGCCACTTGCGACAGCTTCAAGACGTTTCTCAAAAATCCCGTCGTGTACATTGAAGTGCTCTCGTTCATTCCGTTTTTCATCTATGAAGGACGGCGCCATTTGCATGGCAAGGAACCCATTTACGTCATCACGCCCGGATCCACCGATACGCTGACGTTTTTGCGCATGTTACGAGTGTTTCGCATCTTTCGCATTCAGCAGGTATGTTGAAGTTGTTGGCGAGAGATCCCATGACCGGTGGGGTGGGACTTCGTGTAGCTGAGGAAGTTGGTGTGGTTGTGCAGCGAATTCCGGTTGCGCGAGTGCTCTGGGAGTCCATTTCCAAGACTTGGCGTCGTCTGACCATTCCGGTGGGTGGGTCTCTGGTTGCGTGGATGGCCATGCCATGTTGCTTGCACAAACAAAACTGACTCGTGGTGTAAATGCGGGTGGTGGTGGTGGTGGGGTGGTGGGGGATGCACCGATGAACCCACAGTACATCATGTTGGTGCTGGTGACGACCATCTTTTCATTTCTCGTGTTTGAGTTGGAAAAAGGCAACGAATGTTTTTATGGCAAACCCTGCGTCGTGGAAGGCAAAACCGTGACGTTTCCCGACGATTACATCGGTTCACCGTACAACAAACGCATTCTCGTCAACTCCAAGGGCCAAGTGTCGGCCTTTGATGACTTTTTTTCAGCCTTTTGGTTTGTCATCGTCACGTAAGCAGCGCTGTCTGTCTGTCTGTCTGTCTGTCTGTCTGTGTGTGTGTGTGGAGAGGGGGAGGGCTTTTGCATTTGTGGATGGCCATGCGGTTGACCACTGGTGTGACCGTGCTCGGACGAACGATCCATTAGGTTGGCTACGATCGGCTACGGTGACATGGAAGCCAAGACCATGTCGGGACGACTCGTGTCGGTGGTCGTCATGGTCTTTGGCGCATGCTACACGGCCATGCCGTTGACCCTGGTCGGCTCGCAATTCAACAAGAGTTATCGAGAGTACAAACGTCGCGAAGCGTTGTGTCGCACCAAAGTCGAAGTGAGCAAACCATACGAAGTGGAAGCCAGCGACCTCGAGCTCTGGCTGACCTTTGGCGAGCAAAAGCTGTTAACCAGGATGACACTCAAGCTCAATGGTGAGTGGAACAGTTGCCTTTGGGTGGTGCCGGTTGGGTGAGTTTCACTTGCATGACCCCCTGCGCCCGGCACTTGTCTTGTGCAGACCTGTGGATGCTGGTGGATGGCCCCGAAAAGTTCAAAGATGAGATCGATCCGGAAAACAAACCAAAGATCAAGACCATCGTGGCCGAACTCAAGCGGCATTCGCTCAATGAACGGGTAAGAACAAGTGCACAACACGCATGGGTGGTGGTCGTGGAGGAGGAGGAGGAGATCATCACCTGGCATGTTTCCGAGGAACCTCACACGACACCACCATTGTAGATGATGGTCATGCAGACCACACGAGTGATCAACATGATCCGCAAAGAAGGCGTGCGACTGGCGCGACAACAGACATTGGCATTGCAGCGAGTCTCGTAGCTCCTTTTGTGCGTTCGGGAAGGTCCGCCACGACACTTTTCATCCATTGAGTGTGCGCGCGTGGGTGTGTTATCTAATGTATATTCATTCACTTCTGCTACGTTCTGCCCTCGACCTCAACCAATATGAAGGAACTCTATAACTCAATCAACAAAGCCTGCTCGCTACAGTCTCCATGCGTTACTTCGGCGCTGGGGCAGGTACAGGTGCAGGTGCAGGTGCAGGTGCTGGTGCTGGTGCCGGTGCAGGTGCTGGTGCTAGTGCTGGTACTTGCGCTTGTGCCGACACAGGGACATACGAGGAGGAAGCTGCAACCGCTTCAGGATGATAAAAGCTAACTTCCTTGATCATTCGCTGACGAATCTCAGCAATGCTCATGGTTTTCTCGTCAAAATCCAACTGGATGATGCCTGGCGCCACAATTTCTTCCTCCAACGAACGAATGGATGCCAGATACTTGTGGGAAAGCGCTTGGTCCAAAGTCGCCCGTTTGCGGGGATTCATTTGAAGCATCCACGTCAACAGTTCAATAGCTTCGGGCTCGGCGCCTGGGTACAACTTCTGCAAATCTTTGCGGGGCCGTGGAGGCAGACTTCGAAGGTAGAAACGAACGTCAGGGTCCGCGATTTCTTCAATGTCTTCGTCCGACATCGTGCCCAAGACATCCAGAATCGTGTTGAGCTGATCGCGGCTGTCTTGTGGCAACGCAACTTGGTTGGCACCTGGGCTCAACGGGAAGCACGAGACCCCCGGAAACAATGGTTCTCGCTGGTAATGGGACGGCACGCTGCTCTTTTGCATGCTCAAGAGCTCGGCGAAAATGCATCCCACCGACCAGACATCGATTGCTGTCGAGTAGTCATGGTCTCTGAAGATAATCTCAGGCGCTCGGTACCAGCGAGTGACCACGTGTTCGGTCAACTGGCGCTGGATCCGCTTCGACGGGGTGCGCGGATGGATGCCACTGGTGTCATTTGCCAGCGTACGGTCATCGCCCGAATCTGATTCTGCTCCATCGTCTTTATCGCCATTGGATTCGCCTGCTTTGCTGTTGTTTTCCTTACGCTTGCGCTTGCGACTTGGCACATTCGCCATTTTGGAAGACAGCCCGCGCGCGAGTCCAAAGTCACAAATCTTGACAGCCACCGGCGAGAGGTTGAGCAGCACATTGGCAGGTTTCAGGTCACGATGCACAATCTCGGCCGAGTGCATGTACTTCAAGGCCTTGAGCAAGTCCAACAGCAGCCAGCGCAAATGCTCGGCGGTCAAGAATTGCGGCGAATGCAACAGCTTCTCCAAATCGGACGGAAGGTACTCAAACACCACAAACAAATGTTGAAAAGTCTTCATATCTCGAGGAGCGATGATCTCACGAATCTGATCATCCCGTCATCAAGCACCCACATCAATTCAACGAAGTCTTCGCTGTTTTACTTCGATTTGGATGCTTACCTGCACAATGTTGGGGTGTTTGAGTTGTCGCACAATGCACAGCTCACGCAGAATGCGTTTGGCATCAATGGGGTCCGAGAAAACGTTCTGGATCTTCTTGATCGCCACGACTTCACCCGTTGGCTAGACCACAACACGCTCAGTTCAGTGGACAAAAGCAGACATCATCAAATCCACTGCTCGTATCATCTTCTCACCAAATGCTTGCAACGGACGACTTGTCCATAGCTGCCCTGCCCCAGCACGCACTCGATCGAGTAATTCGGTGCGATCTCACTCCAACCAGGCACTGAAGAGGCATTCGAAGCCGCGACATTCTTCGCGACTGCAGCGACTGGCTTTGGAGGGTTTGATGCTACCACCACACAACACGCACAGATATGAGTTCCTCGATTCACGCCCTCCTACCAACGATGGTAAACTCACGGGTAGCTTGTTCCACGACAGAAGGAGTCTCTGCAAGCGATTGACTTTGAAACGCGGAGACCGCTTTGATATTCTGACCCAACACCAGCATTCCTTTGCCGACCGGATTGGAGAGCAACGGCGTGCAAGTGCACAACAGATGCAGCTTGGTGCCATCTCGTTTCAGAAACTCTAGCACCAGATCCGAGACCGCCGTTCCTTGGAGACATCTCAACAGCGCTTCTTCCATTTGCGAAATGGTCTGGGGCGGCACAAAATGAGGTAGATCGCGAGTCAAGATGCGGCCGGCCATGTCTTCTCGTGAGAACCCCGTGGTGCGCACGGCAAAGTCGTTCCAGAGGATAATGCGCATTCTTTCGTCGACCACAAACACCACCGAAGTCGACGTGTACAGTGACTTGCCGAGGCTTGCCAGGCTTTCGGAAGTACCCAAGTAGTTCTCCACCGAACTCACAAACGCCTGTAGATTGGGAATCGCCAAGTTTTCAAAGTGCTCGCCAATGGTTTTGGTCAAGAGCTTGCGCACCACGGTGTTGGCCATAGACGAGGATCCCGACGCATTGGGAGCACCAGTGGTGGCCGAGTTGGGGGCACCACCACCCGCACTACCAGGCGCCATGGAGCCACCCGAGGCGCCTGGCACCAGGCCCACGGCGTTCATGGCGCCCATGGGTCCAAGGGGCGCACCAGGCGACGGATGGGCATACGTGTTGGTAAGCACTGGTACCATCGGTGGCTTGGCCGGGTTCACGGGGGTCGTTTCCGTGGGGGTCAGTCCATTGGTCACGGACGGATGGAATTTCACATTCATGCCGGCCGGTTTGGGCACCGGATGGCCGGATGAAGACACTAGCGCTGTTTTCTTTTGCGCAGGCGGATGCGGATGCGGATGCGGATGCGCATGGGCCGCACCACCGGATTGGGTCTGGGTTGGAGGCTGCCAACTCATCGGAGTTGCTGAAACGGCGGCACGGATGGAGTCTGCAACAGCAAAAGTGGCTTTTCCTCGATGAACCCACCAACAGCAATAGTAGCAATAGTAGCAATAGTAGCAATAGTAGCAATAGTAGCAGTAGCAGTAGCAGTAGAAGTGGACCGAAAGAGACTACCAAAGGGTCCCCTCCCCCCCCCTCTTCTTCTTCTTCTTCTTCTTCTTCTTCTTCTTCTTCTTCTCCTGCTTTCCACAAGTTGCTCTTTCTTCCTTTGGGGTTCGTGCTCGTGCACTAAACGCCACAAAGTGCCACTAAAAAACCTGCGCGACAAGAACCAGAAGAACAACACCACCAGAAACACACTCCGCAACAGCAACCAAAAACAAACAACGATAACTTTAGAACAGGTTAGTGACGGGGCAACCCGACCATTAACCGTTAAGGATCCGATTAAGTGCGATTTCATCCAGAGCCAATCAAATCACCGCACCAGATGTTGAAGCTGAATGCTGAATGCTGAATGCTGAATGCTGAATGCTGAATGGAATGGGGAGGAAAGCAAACCCACAAGACATATGGATTGGCAAGTGGCTTGCAAATAAGTTAGTGCTCTAGTTCTACGACTCTCATCTCTCAAAGTTCTCTCAGCACCGCTCAAAGATGCGATACAGCTTGGTCAGACACGCAATGGGCGTGATGCACTCGGCGTCGTTCAACGCATGAGGGGGTGTGAACAGGACGCTTTTGGTCGCAGGAAACACCACATGCTCCAGCACGGAAGCACTTCGCTCGGAGTCGCTGGCATCACGAGTCTGTGCGTACCATTTCGCCAATGCCTGCGCGACATCTTCAAAGCACGGCTGCTCTTCCTCCCAGTTCACTTCGGTCGCCAGTTGAAACAGAAATTCGGGCAACAAATGCATCGACGGCTCGTAGTCGGCCAACAGCTGAGGAAGCGAACGCAAAAAACCGTTGCCATCCACGTCCAGCGCAAAGTATTCTGCCAGCATCGGACCGTTTGAGATCAAAAGCTGTTGGATCTCTTGTGCAATGCCACGCTTGGACCCGTCTTCTTCGTTATATCCGTTGCGCGGATTGTCCAACGCGCACACCACCAATTCCTCAATGGACAAGGGTGTCGCCAAATGCAGCGGTATGTGGCGACCAAAGCGCTGCAGCACTTTTTCGTAAAACAATTGGAACGCGATACGCTCGTGGCGAACGAGAAACAGTTTGGTCTGATACTGCAGCAGCGAAAACTCGTCATCCACGACACCAACAAACGTGTGCTCTTGGAACAACTGGACAAACGACATACCATTAACCCAATTGTCCAGAGAAAGATTCATGGGATGCTGACGTACCCGAGTCAAGAACACGCTCTTGCGCTTGTGAATGGCTTGGAGGAGGTTTTGAACGCTGGTGAGCTGCATAGGATCCATCTTGTCTTGACTTTGAGTGGGGCTAATCAGACTCTCGATTGAATCTCTGCTTGAAGCAGGAGCAGCGGCAGGTCCGTGTTTGGGCTTAGACGCAGCTTTGCGCTGGTCGATAGCCGCCACGTGCCCTTGCTCTTCGGATCGAGTTGCAGCTTCTTGTTCGACCAACTCCACGTTTTCCATCTCCGCATCAGGCTCTGCCTCGGTTTCTGCAAAGTTTAGTCTGCGTCTTTTGACCATGTTGGGCTCCTCGTCGGCCATTTCAATATCATCGTCATCGTTCACCTCTTTGCAGCCTTCTTTCTCTTCTTCGGGTTCTGTCTGAGAAAGCGAAGACCGCTGTGAAGCCAAGAAGCAGTATTTGTCGATCGTGTTGGAGCGATGGTCCGTTCGAACAAGATGATTTGGTGGAGGTGTTCGTGCCTGGAACGAATCCATCGTGAGAATTGGCTGTCGACTGATAAACGCAACCGAGAGGTATCCACAACGCACCTTTAAGCTATCGCGAGATCGCTTCGCCATTTGACTCAAGTCAACAACTTGAACTGGTGTCACACATGCAGCACTATCGTGTTTGCCATCACCATTGTCCTTCTCGTTGCCATCGTCGTCTTTCATGTCTTCTTGCTCTTCTTCGTCATGAAGTTGCTCCACTTGGGACACTGAGAGCGTTGTCTGTTTTCTCACTTTACGATTGGAAGCCATGACTGCTTCTGCGCTGCCCTGAGACATCAATCGGGAGATAGGCTGCACCAAGAACACGCGACTCTCGTTGCTTCCTTTGAGTTTTGTGTCGATTTCTTGGTTGACCAACGCCACCAGCTCCTCTTCAAACAAAAAATGGACCTCTCGTTTGGTCGGATGCACGTTCACATCGACGTTGGCGCCAGGCAACTCAATGCTCAGGTACACAAACGGGTGGGTATGCTTTGGAAGATACAGCGCAAACGTCTCTTCGCACGCGCGCTTGAGCCCATTGCAATCCACCAGCCGATCATTGATAAACAATAAGAACTGAATCTTCTTCAGACTACACATGTGGCAATGGACAATGAGTCAGTCATTCACCGTGAATACCACAAGGCATCGGCCTTCAGTCTGTTGACACACTGGTAATTGGCGTTACTGATGAACCCTCGAACACGACACTCTAATGGGTTGCCTGGTTGGGCCTCTTTCGAGGTACTAAACTCCAGCAACTCGTCGGCAAGTCGTTTGCCATACAAGTTACGGATGACGTCGATTTGTGAGGTCGCGTGAAGCGTGTTGACATCACACGCCATCTCTCGTTGCTGCACATGGAAGAAAGAAGACAAATCCCTCAGCAAGGCGTTGACCTACTACCAATGCCATCAGGCAAAACAACAACAAGAACTCACTTTCTTGCAGACAAACCCAACTCCTTTGTGTGCGAAATGCACGGCATATCGTTGAACAACTTCAAGAAGACGTTGGTATTGTTCCGATGCATTCTTCAGTGCCTGTTTGCGAGTGGACAGATTGTAAAACAGGTCCTCCACCTAGAAAAACGCGACTGTTAGCTGATCGCGTGACTGGGATTTGCAAGAGTTTGTTTAGCAGTGTGACGTCGCACTCACGATGATCTGCGTGCCGTCTTTTCCAGCGCATGGTGTCGGTGCACAATTGCCTCCGGGTACTTTTGGTACTAGTTTGCCATCGCGATAGAAAGCTCTGCACCACACACCACATGCCAATAAGCAAACTCAACAAAGCCACAAAAGTACAGAGCACATCGTGACCCACTTGTAGGCGCATGGCTGGTCTCGTGTCTTGGAGATGATCGAGACATGAGCGACATGGGAGATACTGGCCAGCGCTTCGCCTCGAAAGCCAAATGACGTGATGTGTTTGAGATCGTCAAACTGACGCAATTTGCTTGTGGTGAAGCGCTCACACACGATATCTAAGTCTTGACGATGAATCCCTTTGCCATTGTCCTGGATCTGCAGCAGTTTGAGACCGCCTTGGTTCACGGTGATGGTGATCTGGCTGGCCTGGGCATCCAGCGAATTCTCTAGCAACTCCTTGAGCGCATTGGCTGGACGATGCACCACTTCTCCGGCGGCAATGCGGTTCACCACACTCGCGTCCAGGCGTTGGATGCGCGCAACAGCAGTAGCAGTTGGAGCAGCTTCTTGTTCCATCGTGATGGTGGTGTTGGCGACAGTTGGCGACTTTCTGCAAACTGGAGGGAACGCCGTTGATTGGCTGAAAACCGGTTTCCTAAGCACAACTTGACAAGCGATCCAATGGCAGCCCCCACACAAATGCCCAACCGGCTGCGCTTTGGCGTGTGGAAAATGTCGGCATTTCTCTTTGAATGCGACGCCGTGTGCTGTTGGAGCCATCAAATGGATGAAAGAGCAATGGGTGATACCAAAAAGACCACTTGTGCCCACCAGATGGGGCGGTTCGAGGCGTTGAAACTGGACAAAGTGGTGGTCAACAAACGACTCAACCTGGAGGATCTCCACAGTGTCATCCAGAACACGGGATCCAGCCACGTGAGTCGTCCAGAAATAATCGGCCTTTTATGGCCAATACCGATGATGAATCGATCAGAGGACCTTTTACGCTCCTGACTCTCTCTCTCTCTCGTTGTTCAAGCAGTTTGCCGAATGTGTGGTGGTGCCCAGCAATTCCTCCAACACGACGGCGTTCCAAAACTTCTGCTCGTATCTCAAGTCCCGCAACCGAGTGCGTGGCGCAAGAGAACACAGATGTGGTGGTGGCGGCGGTGGTGTTTTGCCATGCTGATTGTGCCACACTGCTGGTGTGACTGTTACAGGCTGGATATGCGGATCTGGAGCAAGTCAAAGATGTGAAGCTGGTGCTGCTGCCAGTCGACCAATATACGGACCGTTTGCGCTGTATGCTGCTGCACAACAAGCCGTTGGTACAATTGGCGAACAAACAAGCTGCCAGCGTCAGCAACAACACGCAACGTGCCAATTGCCCATCGGGCTATATAAAAGCATGCGACGACTGATTTGTCGATGATCTGTGTTGCTGCCAGGACGCTCATGCTTTGGGTCTATGTCCTGTAGCGCGAGTCGACGGAACAAGCGACAAAGGCAAAGAATCCAGTCTCTCAAGAACACCAACTCTTGGCCAAGTCGACGACTACCAAGCCTCCGGCACATGGCTCTTCACCACACGTCGATGCCACTGACCATGTGGAAGACGTTCTCGACCCATACGACCAACTCCGGCATGTTTGTTTGTTTGTTTGTTGGTTGGTTTCTATGCGGGGGCTTGAAGCTGATGCAAATCGTTTCGTTGTTGTGCTTGTTCAATGAGATAGCCAAGATCTTGCTACCTACAAGTCGCATTGTGGTCAAGCGTTATTGAGCTGGAGCACCTCGAGATCTGCTTCGTCTGCATGAAAGGCTGCTCATTTAGCGGAGTCTCGTTTGTGACGCTACGGGAGACAAATGACGTGATGATGTTCTTCGGATGTAGCTGCTCTTTTGGGACTTGGAATGGAGTGCTATTTGGTCGTGTCACACTGATAGCACATTACTCAGCCATCTGGCCATCTGTCATGATGCTTGTCAACTCTTGAGCAGTGCAGATTCTTTCTTAGTCTCGTTGTGGTCGTACTCGAGTTAGTAAGGGCGATGGTGCTGCGCGGTGCAGCGAGTCAGCCATGTAACTCTACCACCCCCAACCAAATGCAAGGACTTCCTGCTCTATTGTCTGCCTGGCGGTCTACTGGTTTCTTTGCTTGCGCCGATGGACAGGATCTAATCAAAGTTAGTGTTGAAGTTGACATCGGATGCTATCCATTTAGTTTTCCCGCCAACCAGGTGCTGTAGGTCCAGGAGCAGCAAAATGGCGCTTGTTGGGTTGGAGAATGATGGTGATGGAGTGGTGAGTGTGTGTGTGCGCCGATAGTAACCTGCGAGGGGAAGCAACGAGGCCAGAAGAAGAAACGCGAAGAGATGCCGATCACCAAGAGGGCCAATAAATCAACGCCAAAGCCAAAGACCCAACTGAACGATAAAGAAAACGCCCAGCCAACGCCATCGCCATCGCCATCGCCATCGCCCGCTGCGATGCGACCTGCACGCGGCATGACCACCACCCATGTCAACTGGAACGGCAAGCAAATCACTCTCTTTGGTGCGTAGGAATGGTCCTTTCACAACAGCAAGAGAGTGGCAAGCTGACGATTATGCCACTGGCCGTTTGTCTGTTTGCATGGGGAGTAGAGCAGCGCGTGTATGAGATGCTCAACAAGGTGACTGAGGCACAGTCCAAGCCAATTGCAGTGGATGGCAGCTTGACCAACTGAGAGCCAAACTGTTGTGTAGATCCCATCGGGCAAAGTGACCACTTACGGCTCCATCGCCAGTGCGTTGCGTTCTGGACCACGTGCTGTGGGCCAGGCAGTGCGAGTGAGTTGCATGACTTCATGGTCTTCTTGTTCCTTTTCGCTGAACAACCCAACGCCTTTGACATACAAAAACGTCAGAAAAACCCTTTTGCACCTGAAGTACCCTGCCATCGCGTCGTGCAGTCCACGCTTTCACTCGGAGGCTACAAAGGTTGGGTTTCCTTTTTGCTTTGGCTTTCTCTTGCAACACCATCCATCCCATGACGGACCTGACCAGTGACGTGCTCATGTTGCGGGGTGGCATTTCCTTTTTGGCTGGTAGGCTCCATGACGGGCAAGCAAGTGGACGAAAAGCGCATTCGACTGCTCAAAGAAGGCGTGAGTTTCCAACCAGATGGAAAGGTGCATTGGATTTCAACGTCGCTTTCTCTTTGCGTCGACTTATCAGCTGCTGATGGCTCATCTGTTGTTGTTGTTGGTGGTGATGGTGATGGTGGTGGTGGTGTGAACCCGACAGGTCGAGCGTGAGTGTCTCTTCCGATTCTGACCGCAAGAGAGAGTTCTGTAGTGTGATCTGTAACCAGTTGTCGTGCATGTCCGATGTTGAAGCCATGGGCCATTTGCTTTGTGGGGGGGGGGGGGGTGCCGTCTGGGACGGCGTGGATCGAGATGATGATGAAAGCACCGTGGCGCTGACGTCACGTGGGGATCCGAGGTTCTGTTGGAAGAGTACAGTAAAGCCTCAACAAAAGAACCCGTTGGATCTGATAGGACCTATATTTACCGAAGGCAAGGATGCCCATCGCCACCGGAAACGGTCTCTCTTCCAAGGTTTTTTGTCATATTCAAGGTTTTATGCCTATTTCCACTCCATCTGATGTGGAACGCCCCACTTTTCGAAATTCTGATGTGCGAGTACAGTAGAATACGGTTTCCACCCTTCGGTATCCTTCTCTTTCTCTTCAGCATCAGCTCGGGTGGCTTTCTCGTCATCGGGAATTGAAGTTTGCAGGGTGCTGAAGTGGAAGGTGGCCGCTTTGGGACCCAACTCACTCGCGAGATCAGTGTGGAATTTGCCCGGGCGTGCGCGCATTCGTCGTCTTCTACTAACCAATTAGCAGCATGTTCAGCCAACAAGTGCGTCACTTTAGCGCCAAAGCCGCCCAACGTCGTGTCGTCGTCGTCGATGGCATGCGCCTGCCCTTCGCCAAGTCGGGCACCATCTACCAGGACAAGATTGGCTACGACCTCATGCGCGATGCCTTCAAGGCTGTGTTGAACAAGACGGCCATTGACCCTAAAAAGATTGACTATGTGTACGCCGGCACGGTCATCCAGGAAGTGCGCACCTCCAACATTGCACGTGAAGCCGCACTTGGCGCCGGCATCCCAAAGAATGTGCCCGCCCACACGGTTACCCAGGCCTGCATTTCGTCCAGCCAGGCCATTTGCTCTGGCGCCGAGAAGATTTTGGCCGGCAAGGCTGATGTCGTGCTCGCTGGTGGCTGCGAGACCTTCTCGGATGTGCCCATCCGTTTCTCCAAGCCAATCCGTGAACGCATGTTGGCCTCGCAAAAGGCTAAGAAGCAGGGCATCCCAGCCGTGCTCAAGCTGTTGCGCGGCCTGAAGCTCAGCGACTTGGCGCCGGAGACCCCGGCCATTCAGAACTTCCACACCCGAGAGATCATGGGCCAGTCTTCTGACCGTCTTGCCACTCGTTTTGGCGTGACCCGCGAACAAATGGACAAGTACACGGTCGATGCCCACCAAAAGGCTGCCCAGGCTCATCGTGAAGGCAAGTACAATGGTGAAATTGCTCCATACAAGGGATCCACTATGGAGAATGGCATCAACCCCGAAACCAACCTCAGCAAGATCTCCACGCTCAAGCCCGCTTTCATTAAGCCCCACGGCACCCACACGGCCGCCAACTCGAGCTTTTTGACCGATGGAAGTGCCGCGACGTTGATCATGTCCGAAGAAAAGGCCAAGGAGCTCGGTTACAACCCAAAGTCGGTCTTGAAGGATTGGGACTTTGTTGCCGTGGATCCCTTTGAGGACTTGTTGCTCGGCCCTGCCTACGGCATCAAGGAGATTCTGGAACGCAACAAGCTGACCGTTGACGACATCGACTTTTTCGAGATCCACGAAGCCTTTGCGGGCCAAGTGCTTGCGAACCTGAATGCTCTTGCGGAACCTGAATACTGCAAAGAACTGTTTGGCTTGGACAAGCCCGTTGGCCGCATCCCATCCAGCAAGCTTAACACTTGGGGCGGATCCTTGACGCTTGGTCACCCATTCGGTGCTACGGGCAGTCGATTAGTTAACACGGCGTCCAACAAGCTGCAACGTGAGAATGGCAAATACGCCGTGATCGCAGCTTGCGCAGATAGCGGTCTCGCCCACGTGTGCTTGTTGGAGAACTACCAGAAGTAGAAGAAGCCTCTTTTCTGTTTTGTCGTTCCTGCCAAGCCATGTCAATAGCACCATTTGTTTCTTTTGTTTGGTTGTTTCGTCTTTGTTGGCAGTCTCTTCAGATGCTGCCATTCACTAAATGTCATTGTGGTGGGATCTTGAAGAAAAGATCTCATTGTTGCTGGTCATGGGGGAGTTCCTTTGGCATGTGCATCTGGGACGGGGTTTCCGACTTCCATGGTTGTCAAGAGACGTGATCAAACCCAACGAGAAGCAAAATAAAGGGATTGATTTGATTGTTGTGTTTGGGGACGTTACGACGCGAACGAAGAAGAAGAAAAGACCCCAACGGCTGCTTTCTGCCTCTGCTCTACTACTACTGCTGTTGCTCCTGCCTTTCCCATTGCTCTCTCTTTCTTTCTCCCTTGGCTCTGGTCTTGTCCGACACCCTTGATCTGTTTTTGGTACTTACACAAGCAACACTGCATTGATACAGCCATCGTTCTCTGGCACGTTGGTGACTTGAGCGAATTTGCCCCATACGACTTTACCAGAAGTCGTGACCAGACCCAGCTCGCTGACATTCACTTCAATGATGGTGCCTTTGGTGATGACGCCCAATTGCGTGTACAACGGCGACTGTGGGTTCTTCTTGACACCTAAGATATCCAACTGGAACGTGGTCTTCAATTCTGGATGGGTCACATGGGCCTTTTTGAAACGCATAGCAGCTGGACGAATGAATCGCTCGTACTTTGGCGGCTTGCGCGTGAATTGTTCGCCCACAAACGTGGCCTTGGTGATCATACGCTTCCAGGCCTTGTTGCGTCGCTTGCCCGATCGCAGCACCTTGAACATTTCATCATCGGCGATGGGTTTCACCTTGGGAATCGGGACTTCCCATTTGCCGGCTTTTTCTTTACGTTTTTGCTTCACCGTATTACTGAGCACTTTGGCACGCGACACTCCTTCACGGTCCAACAGATACGATGGCACAGCACCGGCAGGCACATCGTCGTCGTTGGCGTGTTTGTTGGTTCTCTCCTGGTGCATGGCCAGGGTCTTTTTCATGGCTGCTTTCTCCTTGAATCGCTTTTGGTTGTACAATTTGGCTCTCAGACCATGCACTTTTTGCGCGAACTGCGAACGGCGATGCACTTCACGCGCTTCTTTCTTTCGCTTGCGCTCGGCGTGATCCAGGCGCACACCGTGGCGCTTGCGATGCATCTCCATGTGCTCATGTTGCGGCATTTTGGCTATGAACAGAAACGAACTACGTGGGCTGGAGCTGGCTGGAACTGCTGCTGCTGCTGGTGGTGGTGGTGCTGCTGGTGCTGCTGGTGCTTCCTCGTGCTTCTTCTTCCGAGCGCCGCGCTGTCTTCTCGCCAAACACAACTCACCAACCTCTCTGACCTGCGATCTGTCCAATCAAAAATGCGGTTCCAACGGTTCCAGTTTGGACTCAGAAATGCGGAACCGTCCTCATGGCCCGGTTCAAGTATCTGAGAATGCTGTCCACATAGAGGCTACTATTCCAGTCGGAACGCCAATGGACGGGCTACTATTGAGCTTGGATATTCATTTCACGTCCAAGCCTGAGGGTGTCGCAAACACCCAGCAGGTCAGCACAAGATGTGGCGTCGCAAAGGCTTGAATGTGATGCGCAAAGCGCTGCAACCAGTCAGCAAACAGCAGCCACACAACATCTCAAATGTCATTGGCTCAGTCTCTCGTGCTGCTGGCGTGATTTCCGTTGGCGGGTCGTTTGCGGGTGCCCAAGGTCGAAGGATTTCCACCACTTCAGCATACCAACTGGCCAAGAACCCGTTTGCCGTGGCCGACGACTGTCTGTTGCCTGGGTTACCAGCAGAGGAATTCCGTGCACGAAGAGAAAAACTGTTTGAAGCCATGCCGGAAGACTCGGCGTTCATTGTGCGTTTGCATGGTGCTACTCCTGTCGCTGCTCGTTGCAGGGAACCGGGACAGCGAGCGCTGACGGTTCGCTGGTTTTCTTGTGTGTCAGGTTCCTGCGGCCACGACCAAGTACATGACCAACGACATTCCGTATGAGTTCCGTCAAAACTCCAATTTCTCCTACCTCACGGGCCTCGAAGAGCCTGAAGCCATCGCGTTGATGCTCAAGACTAAGAGCATGAACGCTTTTGTGCTGCTGGTGCGTCCTCGCGATCGCGACACGTAAGGCTTCTCTCTGCTTTTTTTTTCGTTTTCCTGACAGCAAGCAACCTCTCATTGTGTTGATGGGGGTGATCGGATGATCGGATTTGGGTTTGGTTGGGTACAGGGAGCAATGGGATGGCGATCGCGTGGGTCTGGACGAAGCCCAAAACATTTACGGCGCCGACGAGGCCTTTTCCATCACCAGCATGCAGAATGTGTTTCAACAACTTCTCAAGGGCATGCAAAAGATCTTTGTGCTTTCGCCGGAGGGCGGTCGCTTCCCACCAGCCTTTTTGGACGCCACCAAACCTTTCCATCAGTTTTTCTATTCAGGAGACTACTTTTTGGACCAACTTCGCGTGGTCAAATCGGAAGCCGAATTGGATCGCATGCGCGTGGCAGCCAAGATTGGTGTACAGGGATTCAAAGACATGATCGCGGCGTCCAAGCCAGACATGACGGAGAATGCGCTGGCCAGCTTCTTTGAGAGCTCATGCAAGCGCAATGGAGCACTTTGGAACTCGTTTCCATGTGTGGTGGCGTCTGGTCCGAATGCCGCGGTGATTCACTATCTGACCAAGCGCAACTTACTATCAAAAGATGAACTGGTGCTAGTTGACTCGGGTTGTGAAGTTGCTGGAGGCTACGTGAGCGATATCACTCGCACATGGCCTGTGGATGGCAAGTTTAGTAACAACGCGCAACTCACTTTGTATGAGATGGTGCTGCGCATTCAAAAGAACTGCCTCGAAAAGCTGAGCAGAGATATCTCCAGTGGCACGGAATTGACACTGGACGGTTTGCACAAGTACTCGGTGGACCTGTTCTTGCAGGAATTGAAGGATCTTCACATTCTCACCGGCGAAAACGTGAATGTTGCGCAATACATGAAGTACAACCCCACCCATATCGGTCATTACTTGGGCATGGACGTGCATGATACGCCGCAGATACCACGGTCCATCCCATTACAAAGTGGCATGGTCATGACCGTGGAGCCTGGTATCTATTTCCCAAAGAACGACGCTAGCATCCCAGCAGAATTCCGCGGCATTGGCATTCGCATTGAAGACGACGTTGTGGTGAGTAACTTGATGAGCATGCTCCATGGTTGCCTTCTCATTCGTACATCGCTTGATTTGTTGCATAGATCCACTCGAATCGCATCGAAGTGCTGACCAAAGACCTGCCTAAAGATCCGAGTGACTTGGAGAAGCTCAAGCAGACTTGAGGCTACAACTAAAAACAGTGTCAAAAGAATCGAGTTTTTGCAATTGTTTTCTGCTGATCTTGCGCGCGTTGGCCATCGCAGCATGAGACAACGTGATGCAGGCATGGATGCTCAACACAACTCAATTCAATTAACAGTAAACACATGACTACAGCAACTGCAAAACCATCAAAGCACCTAACTACATGGATCGCACAGACAGATGACAACTAAACGACAGTACACAACGCTCAACACGTGACGATACCAAGCTCCAAGAGGCTCAGGCGCGGTGACGAACACGTCGAATCGCGCGACGTAACTTGCAGACGAGAAGATCGAGCCGTTCCCGCTCCTCCTGGTCCAGTGGATCAACCTGGCAACAACACCTCCATCAGCCAAGCGCCCAATGCGAGTGGCAAGCATTCCTTCTCACCTCGTCAGCTTGCTCCCATAACGTCAGTTCATCTTGCATGGCAGCAAGAAGAGCCACAGCTACGGGCGACTCGTTGTCGCGACAGCGGCCGGTGGCCTGAGCTCCATAAGCTTGACGGAAGAATGCAGGAAGTGACTGTTCAAGCTTCCAGTCGAGGTGCACCAGAAATGCGAGATCCGAACGGTCAAACGGTTGGAGCTCGTATAGCGCTTCCATTGATTCCTGAGCGTTTTTAGCCTCTTCTTCTTCAGTTATTTCATGTTCATTGTCAACAGCACCAAGTTTTTCTGGATCCAAAACGAGTCGAGCGGAACCTTCATCGCCGCCGACGACGAAAGAAGTTTCTGTACCCGCAGCTTCTTTAGAGGTAGGCTCTTCATCGAGCCGCACAGGTTCCGTAGCCGAGGCGAGTTCTTCGCCGACGATCGCCAAGACAGGGTTTTCCGAACTCAAAGCTTCGAGCACGGGATTTTCACGAGCGTCATCGACAGTTCTGTCGACAACAATTGATACTGCAGTCAGCATGGCTTGAAGCAGTACTTCACGGATGACGACGGCTGGGTCCTCCTGACCTGAAGCTTCGTGGGCGAGTTGCGCAACACCTTGATCATGGACGGCCACAGCTCGCTCAGCATTCAACCCGTCGATGCGGGGTTGTTGGGGTTCGGCGGTGCCAAGAGCAACCACAGAAGCTTCTTGGCGTGCTTCACAGGTGATGACCATCAAATCTTCGGTGTTGCAATCCTCCATCACGCGATCCTCCGGATCATCAGCGAACAACGCAACCATAACGACTTGCAGAGGTTCTTCCTGGCCACCGAGTCCAGAATTTTCGTGGACCAAGCATGCGACAACGGGTTCCTCATGTTCATAATCAACGACGACGGCAGGTGCTTCGACATTAATCACTTCGATATGGAATTGTTCGGGTTGATCAGCAGCCAAACTTGCAAGGATGACCACCGATTTTTCGACGTCCAACGATTCGCTATGGACTTGTTCGGGCTCGTCGACGAATGACGGTTCCACCGTGTTTGCATCTTCGAGGACAAGTCGTTCCCGTTCGTCAACTTCCTGTTTGCCAGGCGCCTGCATCGGAGCAGCAAAGCAACATGTCAGCTCATGCAACGCCACGAAAATCATCTTCAAGGGCAAACACATCAACAATCACATCGTACCTCGGTGTCGACGGTGGTAGCTGGACGGTAGGTCCAGTACTGATAGAGTTGGTGGGCAATCAAAGCCGTGGCGCAAGTGATCAGTCCAAAACGAAGCGACATGGTACTTTCTGGAGTCGAGGCTTGGATGAGGGCTCTTGTTCTTTCTGGTAGATTGGTCTCCGGGTTGCTGGCTTGTCTACGACGGAGCAAAACCGAAAGTGAGCCCAGGAATTGGTAAGTCGGGCCTTTCTATCAGGTTTAGTAGGATCTGTCTGGCATCTTATTTGCTGCAGCATAGGAGCGAGATCAAAGCGCAGCTGCTTGAGTAGCTTGACAGTCCAGCCATCAACTCTTGCAAGTCAATGAAGCAGCCAGTCCCAACTTCAACATCGCTTGAACGGGAAGCCTGATTAGCCTGATGAGCACTTGACATCCACACAACATTTGCCTCTTGTTGCTCTCAGAGTCTTCAGATGCAGAGACGATGCTCCACAGTCCTCTCGCAGTGTTGTGTGCTTGCGGGAAGTGTACTTTGTTGCAGAGTGTTCGAGATGCAGCCACTTGACCATTCACAAGTGGCCCTTGGAAGCCTCTGTGGCTGCAAAACGGTCAGTGCGCATGTCGCGAATCCACGGTGAAGCCTCCAACCACAATCGGATGGCATCCAAGCGGTTGTGCGGCGCCGCTTTGTTCGCCGCTTCGGCCAATTGTTCCGTCTTGAAACGTTTGCCAAAGTTTCCCGTCGTGAGTTGACACAACAACAACGCCGTCCAATTGTTTCGTACCCAATGACTAGCGGAATGTCGTTCACTTCCAGAAGAAACAAACGACCGCTTGGGCAAGTGCCGACGCCAACGCCGGAAGCACCAGTTACACGAGTTTCAGCATTGCGGCGTCTTTGGGAGAATGAGCCACCCACAAGAAGCCAACGCTTTCTAGTCTGCAGATCTGGTCGTCACAATCTTTCAAGATACAACGAGTCCAGAGTCCGGGTGTTGGCGAGGCTTCGAGAGAGAGAGAGAGAGAGAGAGAGAGAGAGCAATGCCTTGGCGCCATAGCTGCAATCAGAAGCCTTTCCATTTGATGGACTCTTCATCAACGTCGATCACATGGCGGAGAGCGGGCACATACATCCCAAGCGTCTTGAATCCCTGCCTGCTCTGGGACGGGGGCATCGACTGTAAAGAGAGAGAGGCTATTCAATTAACACTTCAAAAAAAAAATGAATGAACACTCCACGCAGAGCCGTTTTCATCACGTTCGGGATTTCAACACAGCAGTCCGTCAGATACACGTGATCCTACCGCCAGACGACGACAATCACAAGTCTGAAGAGCTATCCAAGTACCGAGGTTGCCTGACGCGATGCAATCGTCCCATGTTGATAAAAGAAGAGGCTCCAGAACAGCCAAAAAGAAGCTGGTGCACCTCTCACGAGTTGCGAGGACGGCTGCGCTGATTTCTCTCGCCAATGCATTGACAACAAGTGAGCCAATTGTGCTTCCGCAACTTCGAATACATGGGCGAGCGGGAGACCGAAGAATCGTCACCCCAGCATCGGTGTGCGCTTGTTGGTTGGGCATGATAGCGTGTGTTTTGGCTTGTTTTGGTCTTGTCATGAATGAACGAGAAGGCGTCTGAGACGCAACCGAGGGTAATATGGGGGTTAGAAATTAAAATCAATGATACGTCCGCGTGATGCCGCTTGCCTCCTCGACGCAGTTTGGTACTCCAAGGGGATAGAGCGGCGGTGCAGTTTGAAGAAGAAGAAGAAGTAGAACCAGACGTCGTCAAAACAAGAGAAAATGCAACCTTTTTGTGGAACGATGCGTTTCTACAGGAATCTCGCTTTGGCTTTTTTGACGAGCTCTTCTGCTTTTTCCATTCCACTGAGTGCTGGTTTGTCCTCTTTGTTGAAGGCCATGGAGCAAGCAGTCCAACTTGATCCTGTGCCAGCTCCCGCACCAAAGCCCGTAACAAAGAGTCGGCCTCCTCGTCCTCCTGCGAGTCAACAAAAACCACAGAGAGGCATCCACCCACAGTGAGGTAACGTCAGTCTCATGCATTTGTTATTCCAAACGCATCCGAATCGATTGTTTTTTCACTCTTACGCGCAAGCACCAGTGACGTGAGTCCGCCCGCCACCAACCCAGCGGAGAAATTGATCGCGAAATGCTCGAGACATTGATCCCATTTATCGGACAACTTGGATTCCGACGGCACGATCGAAGACCTCTTGTTGTGTTCACTCATTGTGTTGAGTTGTCTGCAAGACACTGGGCAACTCCCAAAGAGGAAAAACGGAAAATGCTTGTCGCTATTTGAAGAGATAGTTGAACAAACCATGGCAAAAAGACAAAAAGACACGAGAGCTGACGAACTGCTTGAGGGAGCAGCCATTACTTGGCGTTGCACGGAATCAGATGGCGGCGGAATCATCTGCACCAAAAAATGAAAACCCTTGAAGTAACAGCAAGTCAACAGCTCAAAGTCATTGCTTGAGCCACGAGTAATGGTTCTTTCAGACAGAGCCAACAACTGGACAGCACGAGGGTTTCATGAGCTCTGCCAGCTAATGGTCTTGCATTGGACAGCGAAGACGGTTCAAGAGGATCATTCGCGCCATTATGGTAGCTTTAGGGGGTATCTGAGAATGCTGCCAGAACAAAAGGGTTGTATCTGTGGTATCTAATCCGACATGGATGAATTGATCCAATTCATCAGTGCAAAATGACTCAGTCTATGAGATAGGAGTCCCAAACACACACACACACACACACACACACACTGAAAGGATCTTTCAGTGCACAACCAAGACTCACATCTCATAGGCACAGCCTTTTTGTACTTGATGCGAGTCGAGTTGATGCATTCATTATGCAGTTCGTTTCTTCACGAGGTGTCCCCGTACGTTGCTTGCTCGATAGACCTTCGAATGAAGGCTGTGGCCAACAGTAGCATCTGGCGGAAGGAGCGATACTGACCTTCTCTTGCACCAATGCGCTCAAGCTGTTGTTTGCGTAGTCGCGAGGCATTTCTGCCACCAGCACGAATAGCTTTGTGGGATTAGCTGCAGTCATGGGTCGCCCTGGTTGTAGCTGTGGTTTTTCGAGAAGCAAGCAACTGGCTTGGTGGAGTTGCTTATCAACGGAAGCGGGACTGGTGAAGCTACGATTGCGACAGCAAGTGAAGCTCTTGGGGGACAAACGCAATTCTGGTTGGATTGCCGCTGCACGACATGGATCCTGCGTATCTTGTTCACGTCGGGGACAGACGCACACAGAGCGAGTGGAAGCAAGGCATCAGCGTCGAGTGCATACACTGAGTCTTGACAACAGCAGTCTCAGCAACCTTAGCCGATCATCACTCTGAGAAGACATAAAATCACAAAAAAGGGTTGGAAACGTGATGAATACATAATAGCAGGTGCACGGTGCAACCAGGATTAGTATGATATAGTAAAATCAACTGTTTGGATGTGCAGAGCAGATACAAAACAAGGTTCTCGGGCAAGAAACAACCAAACCACAGACCATTGATAATGGGCGAAGCACTGGTGTTACGGAAAGCGCGAGTGGCCAATTCGCGGCTGATGAAGTCCAATCTGTGTCTTCTCATGGCCATCCGTGAAGCAGACTCTGACATTCAGCATTTGTCCAAGAAATTGCGTCGGTACCACGACGAAATGACCCATAAAGGGCTCGAAATCCCTGCAAACTGCACCATTCCAGCGACTACTCAAGAGGAAGTGACCGTGCAACAGCCAGAGGCGCCAGCGCAAGACGACAACCAAGCAGATCCAGCGCAGGCTAAGCATCAGCTAGCACCTGCGCAAGAGTCAGAACACAGCACAGATCCACAACCACAGGGAGATTCTAGTGTTTCTGAGTCTTCTGCCTCCAAGCAACGGGACAATTCTAGCAAATACCATCCCTTGAGCTCTGAAACAACTCCAGCAAAAGCATCTTTGTTGCCGTCTGCAATACCAAGTGTTGAAGCGAAAGTCAAGTCAATCCTGAGTAGCGACGATCACGACGACTCTGGCGACCAAGATGATAGTGATTCTAGCTCCATCAGTTCCGACGAATGATGCGCAAACAACTCTACAGGAATTTATGTTTCTCTGCACAATGTATGGTGTATTACCATTGCTTTTGCTTGTTCACACCACGTGATGCAACCTCCAGGATCAACCACAGCACAGCGCTCACAGCGCTCGCCAATCCCTCCTGGTGCTTGCCCACTAAGTACGACTATACACTCTTTGGAACCGACATGGATGAGTATCGTGGAAGTCTGCTGGGCCGAGCACTTGCCGAGGCGCTGAAAGAAATGGAAAGCGAGGGCCAAGCGGAACAAATCGGAGATGAATGGTTTGAGCTATTTGACGAGACCCTGCGGGAGTATTTTTCCTCCCACACCGCCACAGCCGGCCAGAAGAAGGCGCAGGGTGCTACAACAGCCGCCTCAACTCAGCTTTTCACGCATCAACAGATGCAAGTGGAGGGGCAGATTCACCATTTCAACAGCTATTTGTACAAGTGGAATGTGAATGGCAGCATGCAGCAAGACCAGTTGCACCTAGATCAACAGAAAACGGATCTAGCGCTGCCTACGGACCAACAAGAGATGGATTTCTTGCTCAAATTGCATCAACAACCACAGCACTTCGACCGCAAGCCAAAGAAAAAAGCGCGATCGATTCTGTGATCTGTAGCTCAAGGCACTTCCAGTTGCGTCGTATGGACAGACAGCATCGTAAGAAGCCCTTGTGTTTGTGGATGGTGCAAATGGCTGGGAATAAGCTGCACCCATATGCCTCCTTTGATGTATCCTTATCTGCAACGACAATGCGAATGACCCAAGCAAACAAGAAGACACTCGAACCTAGGAACCTAATGTTGCAATTAGCATGAAAGAGAACCACCTAAAGCTTGGTGCCACCCGATAGCAAACTCGTGAGTCCACCCAACGGGCTCGTGGTGGTGTTGGCTGTGCCACTGCCGCCGAGCAAGTTGCCAAGCATTCCCAACGGGTTGCTTCCTGAGTTTTGCCCACCGCCCATGATTAATTGCGGGATGCATTGCGGATCCATCACCACCTTGTCCATGCCATCCGTGTACAACACGTCCATCTGAATATACTTGAAGGCGCCTTTGAGCAATTGGTTTTGGGTCACATTCGGGTTATCGCCACTGATGTGGAACACCGCCTTCTTGTTTGCAATGTCGCCCAACACTTTGATCATCAGCATCATCATTTCGGGATTGTTAGCGATGATGGTCTTGAAAAACAAATTGTTGGGTCCACGGGCAATGGCCGCTGCACCTTCCGAAATGGCAGTGCCAACCTGCTTGTTGTCGTAGAATACACTCATGTTGAGTTGCCCAATGTTGTAGAACGCAGCCTGGGAGATGTTGTCAATGGTCACGTTGATGGTCATAGCAAATTCTTTGCCACAATCCTTGATCTCGATTTTGTTGATTTTGGGCTTTGGATCTGCAAACTTGTTCATGGCCTTGAGTTTCACCGTCTTGGAGAGTTTGAGCCCACTGTAATGGAAGATCCAGGCCTTGGCGGAAAAAGTTCCTTTGACCGCGATCTCGATTTGCTCGTCGTTGACCATGGCGGCGCCCATTTGGGTCAGAATCTCGGGCTTGGTGATCTGTGTCGTGGTCTGCATTTGCAAATCAAACTGCTTGTTGCTTGCGCGAAACGTCTGCGACGGGAACATGGTCTTGCCGAAAGGCTGGTCCTTGAACAGCATGGTGACTTCGGTGGCATCCAGTTTGGCGTCTAGCGGGGCATCGTGCTGCACGTGCAGACTCATGTTCAAGCCCAGTGCATCGGCATTTTCGGCCGAAGTGTTGTCCAGACCACTCATGTCGAGGTAGTTCACCTGCAACTTTACATCGTTGGCCATGTCCTGTGCAATGCTCTTGCCAAACAAAGCAAACACCAGCACCACCAGCAACAAAATCGCCAGCACCACGCTGCAGAGAATCACAATCAGCCGTTTGCGTTTGCTCATGGTCCAGCAAAACAGTTTCCGTTGATTGCTGTTGTGTTTGACTTCTTCTTCGTCATCCAACGGCTCGACTTGTTTCAGGGGTTGTTCCGAGTTGGTATCCGAGCTGGCAGTATGGTACATGTGCTGGTCATCAGGACTAGCGAGCGGGCCGTTGGCAGGCGAAATCACAAGGTAGGTGTGCGGTTCTTGCTCTGGCGCTGTTTCGGTTGCAGCAGTGAACGAAGTGGCAGTCGGCATGGCTGCGCGCAAAAGGAAAAGGAACACTGGGGAGCGCAAGCAGAAGAGCACGAGCAAGAGCAAGCGCAAGCGCAAGCGCAAGAGCAAGCGACTTGGTTGTTCGATAATTCTGGTTGCCACCCACACTGAGTCAGATGGGTTTGCCTTGAGCTTGCTCCCAAGCCTGCTCCCAAAGGCTCCCAGGCTCCCAGGCTCCCAGCTGAACTGCGACGGTTCCCAGGCAGAGTGTTGGACTCACCAAACCACTTGGAAATCGCTGGTCTGAACTGGACGTGGAAAAGGGAGGGGCGACAGAGCCCTAGTCACTCGTGATGTAATCAGTTCAGGTGGGGAACATTCGTGCAACATTAGGTTGAGCTTCAGCATCATTGGGTGTGGCGTTTCAAGATTGGTTGCATCCACAGCACACTCCAACAAGCATCCGGCGACGAAGCGGAGCAGGCGCAAAAGCGAATGGAAAGGCCACGAGTTGCTTGTCATGAACTGTCTTCGACCGATGGACAGGACCAAGCAAAAAGCTGCTTCTTTGCGATGAGAACCACGAATAGCTGAGCTGCTGATGACATCACTGAACGCCACGAGCTACGAGCTACGAGCTACGAGCTACGATGGAATCACTGGAATCTCGCTTCATACCAGTCAAATGCGAGCAGACAGCTGGGACACATGCACGTCAAGGGGCATCCATTATTCCCACAAAGACGCGTTGCCGTTGTCGTACCCGTCGCACAATCACAATGGGATTTCCCCTGTTTCTCCGAAGACAGAATCTTTGCTTGTAAGCCATGTCATTTCTGTCAGCTTGGAGTGAACGGGTTGGAGGAGACTGTGATTGGTACAGTATCAACCTCCGCTCCTCAATTGGTCTCCAACCCATCAACGGGTGTCGCGACTCTTGGTGTTTTGTTGCTGACGCACAATGAAACTGCTGCCACAGTTGGTTTTCCAGACAGCAGTTACCCTCCTAGATCCATTTTGCTGCGGATCGTCCAATGGATCTGGGACGCGCATGTTGAAGAAGCGCTTGGTGACGTTCAAGATTGGATTAGCGTGTTTCTGGTGGATCTGTATGCGCTGCCTTTGATGCAAAGCGTGCGCATGCCGTCCATATACTGTCTGCAGCATCAACTGCGCCCAGACTTTGGTAAAACCTTCACCTCAGAAATAAAGGACGCGATGCTGTGCGTGGCTTGCTCCCCAAGCGAAAGTGGTTCGCGCCCGACAAAGTGCATGCAATGGCTTGGAAGGTGTTCGAGTTGACGATTGCAGGATTTGATCTTTCGTGCTTCAGCACCGAAGCCCACTGCTTTGGTGAGTTTCATCCATTTGATGTGGCGGCGATACACGGCCACCTGGTGATCCTGCAATAGCTGGTTGAACACCACCCGAGTCTGTGGAGTGCTCGTGCGATCGAAAATGCTGTCCACTGCGGTCACATTGAAGTAGTAAGGTTTCTATGTGATCGTCAGCTCGCCCGGCAGTTGGGCAATCTCGCATTGAACGAGCCCGTTGATCCAACTAAGCACCACCACTTCTGTTCGATTGGCTTGCCCATGGTGTCATATCAATACGATCAGCACAAGAATCTGGCTGCGCTGCGATATCTGTGGGAGAAGCGAGTGTTGGGCTGTGTTGAGTGTCGATTGGAACGAGGAGTCATGCTAGGATCGATGCATGTTGTGCAGTGGCTGAAGCAACTGCCTCAAGCAGAACATTAGTCATCGTGCAACAAGAATCATGTGTTGAGTTCTACAGCATTCATCAACGATACCGCCAATGCGGGGCTCATTAAACGCCCTGTGCAAGAAGGAGGACTCCAGGCCCTACAGTGGCTCAAGAGGCGTCACCCACACCTGCACCTGGACTCCATGTGCCTGGAATGGGCGCTAAGCAAGACAACCGTTGGCCAAGACGATGTCCAGTTCGTCCAGTGGATGATAAGTCAAGTGCATCATCCACCAAGCTCTTTGAACCTGCCCGTGAGCACAGGAAACCTGCCGGTTGTCGTGTACTTGGTCGCTCAGTACGGAGACTCGTTGACTTACAGCGCATCAGCGATCCAGGAAGTAATCGCTTGTGGTCACCTGGACATGGTGATGTGGTTGTATGAGAACCGTCTGGGGGCCTGTTTACGAGGAGAACCAGCAGTGATTTGTGCGGCATCGAATGGTCAAACAGAGATACTACGTTTCTTACTCTCTAATCTCACTTTGAGCGATTCCATCTCTGTTTGCCAGAATGCTCTGGACCATTCCACTAGCGGTGGTTATTTGGTTATCTTATAGAAGCATTGAAATGTAGGCAAGTTGGCCCATCGAACCTTGGTCACAGCTGCTCGAGTCTGGTGCAAGCTGCGATCAAATGCAGAAACCTTGACGTCGTCTGGTTCGTTCTCACTCGTGCAAAGAGTCTTGATGGTCATGATTTTGGACGACTGATCACGACAGCAATCTCCACGCGAGACATTCGTCTGGTCCGATTTCTTCATGACCAACAAGTCCGAGGATACACCACGCAAGCGATGGACTGGGCTGCTAAATGCGGCAACTCGAGCATTGTCGAGTTCTTGCATAAGAAGGATGCACCGTTGCGGCCATGGATTGGGCAGCAGCTGGAGGATTTCTTCCTGTTGTCAAGTTTCTGCACAAGAATCGACGTGAAGGGTGCACCCAGCGCGCCATGGATCTGGCTGCTAGGTTTGGCCAGTTGCCCGTTGCCCGGTTTCTTCATTTTCATCGTAATGAAGGCTGTTCGTGCGTTGGCGTACAGTCTGCAGTTCGCGAAGGTCACTTGGAAGTAGTCAGATTTCTGTTGGCTCGTCGTCGGGAATGCGATCGAGTCACTTGCATGCGAATAGCGTGTGAAGGCAGTCAATTCGATATCGTGAGGTGGCTTATCACAAGGATTGGGGTGTCGCCGACTACGATGCGTTTCTGCAAGCAGCCACCCACGGACGAGCAAAAGCCTCACGATGGAATGGTGCTGGCACGAACCGGGTTCGTCGGATCAACCAACTCGTTGAATTACTGGCTTGGGTGGATCGGAATCAGATCCCGTCTTACGACCTCGTCTCAGACGGAGTGGGACCTTGACCACTCTGAGTCTTCACTCCTCTCCACAAAGATCCAACGCCAAAGCGACAATGCTGAAAGAAGCGTTGAATCGGCAGGCTGTACGCATCATTGGCGCGTTAGTGTTTGTGAATGTGGCACTCTGGATCACAGTCATTTGTCTTGCAAAGAGGTGGGTGGGTTTCATGCTTCTTTTGGGAGTTGTCGGTCATTGGACTATGTGGTTAGCGATATCCTCACTGACATTTTTGTGTGTCTCCACAGCTACCCAGTGCTCTTGTCTCCCGCTGTGCTCGCGTACACCTTTGGATTGCGTCATGCCGTCGATGCTGATCATGTAAGTTTCGGTCGTCTTCTTCTTGACTCCTCCTATCCGCATTGCTCACTTTTGCGATCTCTTCACTCACGTGATAGATCGCAGCCATCGACAATGTCACGCGAAAACTCATGAATGACGGCAAACGACCCGCCACGGTGGGCCTGTTTTTCTCGTTGGGCCACTCGACCGTCGTCATTCTCATGACTGTCGGGGTGGTGTTTTCGTCGCAATTCGTCACCAACCATCTGGAAGGCTCCAAAGCCGTTGGCGGGTTGATCGGCACGAGCGTCTCGGCCTTTTTTCTATTTCTCATTGGGGCCATCAATTTGCGTGTCTTGGTGCTCACATATCGCGAGTATAAACTGCAGACTGCTCGCGAAGGTTCAGAGCACTATTTGGAGGACACCACCGCCTGCACAAATGTGGCAATTCATCCTGCTGCCTCAACGCAGCAGGTCTCCTCGACTGGATCTCCAGGTGCTGATGTAGGTGCTGGTGCCGCCGCTACAACCCCCTTATCTACGTCACCGCAGGGTCTCGCTTCGATGTGTTGTCCCAAACTCTTTCAGGTGATTGACACGCCATGGAAAATGTATCCGTTGGGATTTCTCTTTGGATTGGGCTTTGATACGGCTTCGGAAGTGGCGTTGCTGGGGATCTCAGCACTCACATCTAGCAAAGGGATTCCGACCGGGCTGGTGATTATGCTGCCGCTGGTGTTCACTGCTGGCATGAGTTTGATTGACACCATCGATGGCATATTCATGCTCTGGGCGTATGGATGGGCATTTGTGACACCCAGCAAAAAGTTTTTTTACAACATGTTCCTCACAGGTACTTCTGCCGCGGTTGCTTTTCTGGTGGGAAGCATCGAAGTGGGGGGCATTCTCGTCGAGAAACTAGAACTCACGAGTGGTTTTTGGGTCGATTTACATGCGTTGAGGTGAGTGAAAAGGCTGAGCTTCCTCGTAGTAGCATGCGCGCCGGTATCGCTGACTGGTGTCGTTAATAGCGAGAACTTTGAAACGTTGGGATTTGTCATCATGGGCATATTCGCGACGTCGTTTGGGCTCAGTTTGTTGCTCTTCCGGTATTATCACTCCGATGCCTCGGCGCAAGAACAATGCCCGCTTCTCGATCAGCGTGTTCAGGAAACGAATCATCATCAAGAAGGATCCCCATACTCGGCAGCATCGAGCCCCGTTCCATTAGCCACTGTCCCATTCAAAACTGACCGAGATCCAGACCAGGAGAAGGCATCAGTGGCCGTTATGGCGTAGGACTCAAGAGAGAAGAGAAGACTTCAGGATAGATTGACCCTCGACAAAGGAATGAATCCAGTCGTTCATTTCTTGACGGATTAATCAAAACGAGAATGGGTTGCCACCTCATTCACTTGTTCACGGCATTGACACCTTCTTCGTGCACAGGTAACTCTGCATTGACTGGGTTGGGTCGAAGATACGCAAATGTCTTGTGATGATGCGCAAACTGCTCGGCGTCTTCCACTCTAAAGCGATCAACCGATTGCATTTGACGTCTTTGACGGCTCAAACACACTTCCGGATTCTTTGCAAAGAGATGCCACGCCCACGTGCCAAGTAGCACAAGACCTACAGCATCACAGATCAGCAGCGGATAGATCTCGGGATCGCGCACAGGAATCAGCTTGAGAAAGCGGTCCTTGACTGTGGGTTCCACCACCATGGGCACTTTTGCTTGGATCTCGTTCGAACGCAAGCGGCGTATACTGCGAAGCCAACGAACCCACATTGCTTTGTTGTGGTGGTAGAAGATCCTGGTTTAATGTAAGCAGTGAGCAGCCAAAACCAAGTGTAGTACTTGAGGCCGTTGAGTACTCGCTCTCGCTCGGCGAATCTCCTCGTCCCATACTGATGGTCGTGCGATGGGAGCATGCAGCAAGTGTCACAGCCTGGCGTATGCAGCGCGACTCGTGTGTGCGGTCCAACCCCAAACAAAACAGATCAGCATGTTTTACACCGCCCTTTATTCGTTCTTTCTTCAAATCTTTTTTTTTGAATGCACATACACAACGACATCAAGTTAGTTCAATACATTACTCAGCTTTTGAGCTTTGGGCTGGTGGTTCCTTGGGCTATTTTGTCTGTTGGGTCTTCCGAGTCCATTTCAAACACTACAGTTGCTTCTTCTGTACGCTACGATCGATCATTTCAACTTCTTCTGGGGAGGTTGAGGAGCCCATACAACAGCGCGCAAAGTACTTGTAGGACATGGCCGCCGCCACCCCGAGCGAGATCAACGTACACTCCAACAAGACCATTTCCTTTTGCTGGTTTATTCTCAAAGTCGGACAGATGGACGGATGGATGGATGGATGGATGGATCGATGCTTTGATGATCTTTGTTGATTTGAAGTCTCCAACCCCAAGTGAAACACTCTAATTCAAGTACCACACTAAACTAGGCATCGTTGCTTCCTATTTTGGTGTGGTTCAACATCAATTTGGAATTGATCCCTCGTCCGTACTTAATTGGATTTCGGCATTTGGCGCGGGCAACAACAAAAGAGCAACCCAATGGAGGACAATCAAGTGTGCAGGGGATTTGAAATTCTGAGAACTACGCGGCAACTTCCGTTGCGTAGCTCAGCGCAGCTGCAGGAAATCAATGGAAGAGGATGCATTGGCTTCGCATGGGGCAAAAGTGATGCTGTGTGGGTGGAGCCCGAGCAACAGCCACTGCCGCGCAGCTTCATGGAGTTGTTGCAGGGCAAGGACGAGGAACCGACCGGTTTGGCCACTTCCTCAAGCGCTGACAACATGCCAAACGAGTTAAAACGACTGGTTGCCTCGTCGTTTGATGTGTTTATGCGCCTTTGCCACCAAATCAACGCCATTCAACGCCAAAAAGGCATTGGCGAAGACCTGAATCAGACCATGGGAGCAGCCAGTGTGGCCATTGTGCAGGCCAGTCGCAAATATCGTGCGGCGCTTCAGAAATGTATTTTCGAGATGGAAGATCGCATTGAAAAGCAGCAGACAGTTTTAGCGGCAGCAGCAGGTGGGGAAGACGCCACCCAACCGACGCAAACGGAAGAAGAAGAAGAGCAAGAAGAGTTTGTGGATTTGCTCAAAGTGTCGCTGGCGGTGTGGCATCTCTGCGAGATTCTGTTTTTCCATCGACGACCCAAAGAAGACAAATCACTCTCTTACGAAGTTGCCCAATGGTTGCAGGAGCATTACGCTGGTGCAAGGTTCGAAGAATTGGAGCAAACCAGCTCGAGACTCAAAGCATTGGCTGTTCCAGAACAGGACCCGCAATTTTGGACAACTATCTCGTCTTTTGTGCTGATGGGATGTGGCAAAAACGCTTGGAGTCTGCTGTCTTTCCATTCGGCAAACAGAGCGGCATCTTTCTCACGCTCTAGTGGAAACTCTTCGTCGTCGTCTTCGCCACATACGTCCGTTCGCGGTGCCTTTCAATCAATTCAACAATTGCTGGTTGGAATGCCTGGTAAATCTTTGATCGAGTTGCGTGGGATGTCCTTTTTGAATGACTCGACAGCCATGAAAGCAGGGTTTGTGGACTGGCGGGACTGGTATGAAGCAGCTACGGAAGTGCTTCAATCCAGCGAGTACATCCAAAAAGACACCAACTTGCGCAGATTAATGGAATTGCTTACAGTGCAAAGTGATGACTTGCTGGTGAAAAGCTGTTCGTTTTGGTATGAACTCATGATGGCGCAACTCTTTCTCAAGAAGCCCAAGCAAGTGGCCCATCGCTTCGAGTTTTTGATGGCTAACTGCTTCCACAGCTTGAATCAGGACATGGGCAGCTTTGATTGTATCATCATGGCATTGTTTGAGTACGATGTGCAGAGTGCGATCCGCGACATTCATGGGATGGGATTTAGCTGGATGGCTGCCCATTTGTGCGACTTGCTCACCAAGGCCAACATCGTTGAAGATGCCCTGACTAAAACGCTGGACTGTTCTTTGCGCGAGTACTTTTTGCTCAACTATGCGATTGAAATGGCAAGCTGCGAGGGTTTTTGGCAGATGCGAGTGGGATACTTCGAGCAGTGCCCGCGTTTTGGATTCTCAGCCATTTGCTCCTTGTTGGCTCGTGAGCAGGTCACCACCGAACAGAAAGCTCATCGGTTGTTGGCTAGTTGTCGCCAGCTCAAGATGCCAATCGTTTCTGACCCGTCAAGTATTGCTCTTCGAAGTCGTCTTCGTCGACTCAAGAATGTGGAGAACTCGATTGCCATCCGACGAGCGATGGGATGTGTGCATAAAAAGGCTTATGGTATGGGCTTGTGGTGGCTTCTCAAGGCAAATCAGCTTGATCACGTCGATGAAGTGTGCGAGTTGATTCTCCGCGATTGTGAAACATCTCAGAACCTCAGTTTCCTTCATGAAGCTGTCGAGTTTCTGGATGCGTACCACCCAGCGGAATTGCCTCGCAAGCTCGACTGGCTCGTTAAATATCGCGAATTGCAGCTCGTGTTGGAGGATGTCAACTCTGTTCAGGAGATGCTATCTGGTGGTGTTTCCTTGGTGAACGAAGGCGATGATTGCTCAAGACTCGCTTTGCCCAACAGACTTCGTTTTGTTCGAAAAGAAGCAGCCAAACGCCTAGCTTTTCTGATGAACAGCCATGCAACCGTGCCAAAGCGACTTCGCGGCAAGTTGCTGGAACAAGCAACAGCTTTGTTGCATGGCAAGTCCTGTATGTTTACAAGTGAAGAACTGATGCAGGTCGTGGCGTTTGTGAAACAGATTCAGCGGGGTTTTGACCGCAGGATTTATGAACAAGATGTCGAGTTCATCAAGCATGCGCGGCAGATTGAGCAACTGGTGGCACGAAATCTGGCAGATGCTTTTATCGATGAAGCTCTTGCATCACATTCACCGCGAAAACCTGTGTCTGCTGGTAGTACTGAGTTTGGATCTCGTCTTCATGCTCTAAGCTCGTTGGAGCTTCCCGAAAGTGCGATGGACATCGATGGCGATGACGAGGAGGATGACGATGAAGGACTGAATGTGTTGACTCGTTGAGAAGGTAGTTGGAGGGCGACAGGTGTAGTTCCGCCGTTTTTTATGAAGTAAAGCGCGACACAAGACGTCTTTGATCTGGACTGCGCACTTCTTTGTGTGTGATGACAACAGGGTGGCGACTTGAGATCATACGCCCATGCGACCCGACCAAATTGTAAGGCAGCCAAACAACCAATGACTTGCTGCATGGACAGTGCCGACCAGAAGGGAATGTGCTGCAACACCACACAGCCGAAGCAGACAATCAATCAATCCAACTGCAGTTACCCAGCAGCAGCTGGGAAACGTGTCATGGGTGGAAGTGTGCTCGCTGGTTTGTAGCATTCCTCCTGCCATTCATTTGAATGCACAACTTGCAGTTTGCCAACAACAACAACAAATCCATTCTGTCGTGAGGCGCTCTGCATGCAAACAACCTTGGAGGTCATGCTTCAACCGTGCAGGTGGCTTCTTCGGTCGCGACGGCGAAGAAAGTCGTGTATTGAGAATGACACCTCAGTCTATCCATGATGATCAGCTCTCCATGGATCCATTGTCAGTCTTCAGCTTTCTCACTTGGTGTTTGGTGTAGTCCCCAGTCACGTCACTCGCGCATGCCAATCACTCTCTGCAGAGACACTCGCGCCAGATGGTGCTTTGATTGTTCTTGATAGTGTGAGAACCCATGTCAAACCTAGTTGACGTGACTACCATTTGGTGATGATCCGGTCATGGATGCCATAGAATACCAGGGCTCATACAAAATGATATGTGCTAGTACTAGAATGGTTCATTCAGATGGTTTGATCCCTGTGGAAGTGCCTGGATGTGGATGCCGTCCAAATGGAACAACACCATTGCTACCGCATGGTTTCCATTCTTCATCCACCCGACACACCAAACAACTGGCCATCAGATGGAAGGTGTCATCGTTTGGTGGACCTGGTTTTGTGCGGCAACCATCATCGCGGCGGCCTGGTGGTTGCCTGGTTTCTCTCCAACCGACATGCTCAAGTTCAAGTCAAACGCTGGTGCTATGTGCGATCCAAGGGGACGATGAACAGCGTTACATCGGGACAGCAATGCGCGTGTCTAAACGGGGTTTTCTGGTTCTGACTGTCCACCATTCACCACGCTCATACGCCCTCCTCCTCCTCCTCCTCCTCCCCCCCCCCCCAACAACCAGCGCATGCGTCTGTCTCCTGCTTGATAAGAATTCACGAGGTCATCAGCACTGGAAGGCTTCTTCTTCTCCCAAGCCAACTGGTCTGTTGGGGCTTTGGGCTGCTGAGGTAGACTTGTCACAGTCATGGGCATGCCTGGGGCCATTAAAGTTCAGAAGAAGTTGCATTACTGCAGTGGGCGGCATGTTGAAGTGGCTCCATCTCACCTCCCCCACCAACAAACACGAGCTCAAGAGACCACGCAATCGCTGGTCGCGTGAATGCGAAAGAAAAGGCGAAATTCAAGTCAAATGCGGAGGAAGAGGAGGACGAGGAGTCCAAGAAAGAGGAACAAGAACCTACAGCTCATCTTCCTCCTTCACACCACCACAACTTCTCACAACCCAACTTGCTGACCACTGCTCAAGAGCAACCCAACCAATCCTTCGGTCAATCCACCATGCAAGTCCTTGCCAGTCTGACGGTTCTTGCTGCCGCGGCAGTGGCCTCGGTCGCCGCCGAAGGAAAATTGCAACAAGTGCTTGTGCTGTCGCGTCACGGAATCCGTGGACCCTACGGACTCGGCACCAATTATGCCCAGCCGTCCATTATTGACCAATATGTGCGCAACCCCGAGATCAAAATGCCTTACAAGGCCAAGGATTGGGACATTAGCGACGATCCAGAAGAAATGGTGACGCCCAAGATCACCCGCCACGGCTACAAAGTGGTGCAAAAGATGGGAACGGTGAGTCGTAGTCCTGTGGTGCCCCTGTTGCAATTACAGTGATTCGACGAGACTGACAATGAAGCCATCATCATGGCTGTCTCTCTGATGTCAACAGTACTTTGGCCAAGAATTGTACCGTGACTTCATCACGGGTCACTGCGACAACATCGTCTCGTACATTGACGACAACCAACGCGACAATGAAACCTCGCGTGCGTTCCTGAGCGGCATGGTGCCTGACTGCCACGAGATTGTCAACGTCACCAAGGCCACCCGTTTGCTCTTTGAGCAAGGTCAGGACCCCACGGCCGATTGCCCCGTCTGCTCGCGTGCCGTGTATGAAGGCATCGTTGGCGCCTCGGACACTCGTTACTACATCGAAGAGAGCCGTCACCTCATTGAAGAAATGAACGATTTGTTGCACTGCTGTGCTCCGGTCGTTTGTGATAATAGCACGGCCCGCGCGAACAAGCAAAAGCCGTTGCACTCACAAGAACGCAAGCAGCCTACTTCGCCACCACACCCAACTTCGGGCACCTGCGATCTGTTTGGCATGAAGCCCGCTTGGAACGGACTGTTCTTCATGCCATGGACCGATGCTTTCTCACAAGCTGAGTTCTTCTCCGAGTGGTTCCTCATGATGGCGCTGAACGGCATGGAATTGCCGGCTGGTCTGACCCTGGAAAAGGTTTTGGAATTCGCCGACATGCATGAGATGTTCATGGACATGATCACCAACGAAGTCAACTCGGCCAACTTCGGCGCCACCTTGTTGGCCCATATGACTGCTAGTATGCACCAGACCGTTGACAACCAAAAGATCCAAGCGGCCGAAGGCGAAGGCCCCCAGCTAGTGCAAGATGCGTCCAACAAGTTCATCTTTTATGCGGGCCATGACATCAATATCCTGTACATCAAGAATTTGCTGCGCATGGAATGGCACTCGGAAGGATGGTATCCACATCAATCGACGCTTGGCGGCATGATCTTGTTCGAGTTGTACCACGACGATGCCATGACCAAGTCGGGAGGTTGGTACGTCAAGGCCTACTTCATGTCGGCGTCTCCCTCGCAAATGCGCGAAGCCACCGACTTCACCAACGACAACGTGAGTGACACTCTCGTCGTCTTCCTCATTCCTTGTGTGAGCAAATGATCTAACGCTCTTGTCTATGGACTGATCAGCCACCGGAACGCATTGACATTGCCATCCCCAACTGCTCGGAAGACTTCCCATTGGAAAACGGTGAAGTCGATGTGCGCTGCACCTTTGACCAGTTCGCGTCGCTAGTCGGTCGCATTGTCAAGAGAGAATGCGTCGCCGAGACCATGCGTCCCTATGCCAAGTCGCTCACCTTGTTCGGCGAGTACTACCGCGACTTGTTTAATTAAAGCGAGAAGAGTGCTATGTGCGTAAATGATGAACCACTACCTCTATCTCTCTCTCCCTCTCCCTCTCTCGCTCTCAGTGCATGTTAGAGAGAAAGAGAGCGAGTCGAGCAAAGGCAGTCATTAAGTCTAGAAATCAAATGCATTGTAGCAGACCAAACGAGGTCTGCTGGGGTCCGTTCGATGGGGCGGCTCGTGCAATGAGGTGGGATGTGTTCACTGTTGTTCTTCGTGCTCGGTCGGTACCAAGATGCCTCGATCTGATTATTGCTCTGCAAAGCAACAGAGAACCAAGCATTCAGCCCATTAGACAAATAAACACCCTTTCGGTCATGAGACTCACTTGCATCACTGAGCAGATCCATGACTTCGGCCATGAAATCACCACCCTGTTTCTTGAACTGCAGGCCTTCTTCAATGGCGCGGGTGAACATTTTGACCACGTTCGTGCCATCCGCGGCCGAAACAAACTCGAATTCCAGGTTGTTGGTCTCAGCAAACTTGAATTTCTTGCTGGTCACCTGCTCCATCCACATGACAAGTCCACGTCATGAATCTCGGTTTCCTCATCCGGAATGGTGGTATTAGATCCAAAGCCTTGGGGACTTGCATTCAGATCGACGTCGATCTTGTTGGCCACGAGAAAGCACGGTACGTTTTCGCAATAATCGCGAAGCTCTTGATACCATTTGGACAGATTCTGATATGTCGCTTTGCGGGTCACATCAAACACGAGAATGCACGCGTGGGCGCCAAAGTAGTAGGACGGATGCATGCTGGAAAAGCGTTCCTGGCCCGCTGTGTCCCAGAAATCTACCAGGGCCATCATTAGCATATCACTGGATGCCATGGCTTGGGTGCAGTCCACGTTTGCCATCGCACAGCTATTTTCCTACCAACTTTGATCACTTTGCCATTCAACTCAACTTCTTTCCGGAACAGCGTCAAAGCAAAAGTCGACAACTACAACCACCACACAAGAAGTGAGGATTTCGCATCCGTAGCATCATCTGCAGCAATACCAACAGCAGAAGCAAAAGCAGCCACAACAGATCTAGTTGCAGTGTCACCCACTTGACGCGGCTGAAACTCGTTCATCATGAAGCGTTCGACCAATTTGGATTTCCCGACCGCAGAATCCCCCAGCAAAATGATCTGCTTACGCCCCCACCCATCAGTTCCATTCAGCCCCTCCAAGAGACACAGCATCCAGCATCATCTTGAATTCTTGTATTATGCAGTTGGTGCGTTGTTCCTACTTTGATGTCCGGCTCACCGAGCGAATCTTCCGGAACAATCGGTGCCGCCGCGGCTTTGGCATCTTTGGCTTCAGCCATGCTTTTGGTTTCACTTCGAGCCTTTTTGCTGAAAAAGATCCTGAATAATACACCACATGGCGGGGTCCCCACTCCCCTTGCTCTCTTGTAAGAATCATGTTTCTTTCATGCGTTGGCTACAAATACCTAGCCACCCGTTGTTCAAAACACCTTCCTGCGATGCCAAGTGGTTTCGGTTTCACTGTTTTTTATTGCACGAAACCCAAAGAGGCAGAACACCAACACCGGCGAAAGAACGATTCTACAGTCAGCGCCAACGCCATGGCTTCTTCCACTTCGTCGTTGCATTGCATCACTTCTAATGATGGCAATGACAACAACAACAGCACTAGAACCGGTCACTCGAATAGCATTGTATGCAGTCCGCGACCCAGAGCGTTGTCCAGCCATCTCGAATGGATTGAACGTGGCTCGAGTCTCATTCGTCGGATGAACTCGGAACGCATCGCCGAAGATGGTCGCATTCGACGACTTTTGATGCCGGCTGAATACGAAGATGCCATGGACGAAGAGAATGACACTCAGCATCTGTTTCTCTACCATCAGAGTCCCTCCAAGAGCCAAATGATGCAGAATGCCAATGAACCATCGACCCAGGTCCAACAGCAAGAGCAAGAGCAAGAGCAAGAGCAAGAGCAAGAGCAAGAGCATGCACAAGCGCAAAGTGGAGATCATCAGGATAACAAAGAACAGCAACATCACGACCATGAAGGCAACGACAAAGAAGAAGAAGCAGAAGATATCGAAGTCAAACCGTCTGAACTAGAGCTCAGCCAAGTGGTCGACGAGGCACATGATCCAACGCCGAGCACAACAACTGCAGGTTCACCGCCTCGTTCGAGCCTGAGTGACGATCTGCTTGCATCCAGCACGTCGTTGCTTTCGTGGATGCTTGGTCGCGTGCATTCCACGTTGCAGAATTCTCTGCAAGAAGTGATTTTCCCGAAGGCGCCCGAAGAGAGATTTTTAGTCGCCATCGCTCCGCGGTACGTCTACTTCTCCTGTACATCCTTCGCACTATCATCTCTTACAGAAGCTCTCTTGTGACTCTGTGACTCTTGAAACAGCGTGTTCTGCGTGTCCCCAGCGTACATCAACGTGTTTGATCGTCTCTTTAGCAGTGCCAATTTGAATCGAACCTGGCCCGCCGCAGAGCATTTTTTGCTACAATTGGATGCCTCGTTGTCCAAGCGGTTCAATGGTCATGCCTGCGTCTTTGATTGTGGGTTATTTGACGGTATCAAGCGAGTGCTCCATCGATCGCTTCTCTACGATGAGTTCTGTGGTAGGAGCCCGCTTGGATAGACGTGACCATGGGGTTTTCTTTTTCGTTAACTGGTGTCGTCTAAACTCTAGATGGCAAGGTGTCGTCGATCCAGTTTACACGCATGAATGTTCCCCCGATGCACTCGCTGTTTATCGTGGCGTCGACCGTGTCGTCGTGGCTGGAGTTGGACGCCGAAAACATTGCTGTACTGATTGCGCCCAACAACGACCACGCCGCCGTGTTTTCGACTTGTTGTGCCATTTACTGCACCAACACTTTGCCCATTCCGGAACGCTTTGGCACTGAGTTCCTCCAAGTGTATCAGAACCACATGCACGGCAGCGAAGGATGGGGCTCACGATTGCAGCGAACGTTTAGTGGAATTGATTCCAAGACCAGCACATACTTCAGCTCCATTCCACGCTTCCAGGAACGGGTCGTTACGGATTTCATCAAGTTACTGGAGATCCGTGATGCCGAATTGCTGAGAAAGGTTCGAAACCTGCTTCGTTCATAGCGTTTGTCATGGAGTTATCACCATTCGAACCGTGTATTGCATGTTGCTGCGGCACTATAGCGCCAAAAACTGACCAGCAAACTCACGGGAGTTGCGGTCACGCCTGCCATAGAAGAGTTTCATATCCACAAGATCGTGTTGTTGTCCTGCGCCAGGGAAGCGGGCATCAGTTTCAACTACCGGCCGTACTTTGTACTTCAGAATGAAAAAGGGTGAGGTATCTCTGATGGAATCTCATTCCTCTTCCGCTGACGAACTGAAATGAACGGTTAGTGTGGTGTTTTCGAGCATGGTGAACGTCGTCCGCAGCATCAGCCTTGCCGAGGGACCCCACATGTATCCAGTGAGTCGTGGTTGCGTTGAAAGATCGTTGGATTGGCCGACGTTGGCCTAGACGGCGTCTTTCGGTGTTGACCTTTGTTAGGTTCGCAAATCCATCAAGGGTCGCGATTTGCTCTTGCGCATGTACCACTTGCCGTTTGGTCGCAAAGGCGAACTCATTCTAGACTGTCGATTGCACATTGGGCTTTTGCTTCATTCTCTGACACAACGCGCGTTGGACAGGAAGACTGCAGTGAAGGACACGATCGGTGAACTGACGTTGAGTCTGGGGAGAGGCGACTTTGATGCCATCACGACGACTCGATTTCTTCCTCGCGACTTTGCTGTGCAAATCTTTTACGCCCGCGACGAAAGTGCGTTTCCTCCGACAACAGATCTGGGTTCGTCATCGTTGTCGTCTTCCTCCGGGAGCCTCGACGAAGAATCAAAAGGCGATTCAGCCTCGTTGTCTCCTCCACGATCTGCACCTGCGCGTGCTTCCTCGTCAGATTCTCCGTCTCACCTTGAAGAACTGGTCTTGGGCTCTGCCGCTTCTGCGTCCACCACCACGACAGCTTCTTCGGCATCAGCTTTAGGGTCGATTGAAGACGACGCTGCGTATCAGGCTGCGATGGCGTCCATGGCCTCTATATCAACCAACAGCATGAAGCCCGCTCGGTACAACGGACCGAGTGGGATTTCGTTCATGGTTTCGCATCAAACCGTTCAGACAGTGTTTGGCGATGGTCAACTCATTCGCGTGGATTTGACTCGAAACGTTGTGGCAGATCAAATCGAATTGTCGCTGCTCTTTCATGTGCGCTTGGGGTCTTCTTCTTCTCCGACTTCGTCGTCGTCGTCGTCGCAAGATGTCAAAGTGCTTCCGTATCGTCATTTGTTTCGTTTTTTGCTTCCCGTTCAACTTCGTCTGAGATTGGTCGAAATGGGAGCCACGGAGGAAGCGTTGGTACCCCATTTGCCGCTCTTTTTCCCTTCGTTGCATGGTACGATGCGTAGTGGCCGCGTTGCCAAGGATCGTGTACGAATTGACACCGTTGTTGATGTTGTGCCCTCTCAGGTGCGGCTTTAGATGCCGAGTATGCGCGCTGGCTTCAACGGTATTTCAATTCAGAACAGAACGATGGGAGTTCCGAGTATGACGGCGAGTTTCTGCGAGGAATTCCCGTCACTGAGATTGAGCCAAGTGACACCTATCGCATTGGTAAGCACGCTGGTGTGGAACTCGTGGTTCAGGTCGCTCATGCTCTTGTGTGAACTGTGATTAGTGAGTGTTCCTCTTGTCGCGGCGGATTCGGGTCGTTCGTCTTCGCCACCACCAACTAGTTTGCGTGGAACTGCGTGAGTCCCCGCTGGATACCTCGCCCCAAAAGAACTATCCATCCGCTAATTCATTCATGCTGTTCTGGGCTCTGGTGGTACAGTCGCGGCGCCTCTTCCTCGTTGATCAGCCAACTGCCCACATATGTGTTTTCTTGCCAACGGCCAAAAGCAGACATCACGACGCCCGAGTGAGTCAACAGTCTGGTTGTCTTTTCTTTTGCAGAGATGTTGAACGTGCCTGCTGTCTTGGTGACACTCTTGACTGTTTAATGCTGCCTCCCTGTAGTTGCCTCATTTGTCGCTGTGCCTTCATCGAGGGCGAAGAGATCAAGTCGTTGCCGTGTTTCCATTGCTACCACTCCGAGTGCATCGATTCATGGCTGTGTCTGAACAAAGTGTGCCCCGTCTGTCAGTTCAATGTGGAGAATTGCTCCAACGGCAACTGAGAGTGAGCGAGAAGAGAAGAAGGCTCCGATTTTGCTTGTGTGGCTCATGAAGTAACCTTGCCGCTTTGCTAATATTATTATTCAAGTTGTTCTGTGTCTATCGAGTGCTAAAGCGAGTGGAGTATACCAAACAAATGTGGTGCGAACAAAAAGTGATAAAGGCATGGGAATCCGCTTATCGCATGAAGTATGTGCAAGGACGTATCAATCGTTGATGACAAACGCCTGGAACACACCCAACAACAGCCCCAGCACGCCACCCATGACGACCAGTTTCCACTCGTCTTCTTTGAAGACAGGATGCAGAAGATTCTCAAACTGTTCACTGGAGAGCACTTTCATTTTCTCGCGCAAGGTGGTCTCAAGGTCCATTGCTTTGGTCGCGTAGTCCTCAATGTGGCGAAGCGAATCCGGAAACTTCTCGACGATCTGATTGGTCACGTCTTCCTTGATGTTGGCATACATCTCGGAGCCCAAGGAGAAATTCATGATCTTCTCAGTGAGCTCCGTGCCCTGGTTCACCGCTTCATATACGTTGGTGTACACCAGATCGAACAGCTTGTCAGAGTACGGTCCACGCAAGATGGCTTCAATGATGTTGCTTCCAGTGAGTACATCGGCGGCGACCAGGCGGCCATACACTTCGGCGACTTCTTTTTGGCGCCGCAAAAACAACCCGTGAAGTGTGATGCAACCGATTTTCTTGGGGTTGACGGGCTCAAAGATCATCTTAAGCGCGAGCCAATTGGTGATGGTGCCAACCACCAACCCAATGATCGGGAACACCACGATACGGTTTGTGTAGAAGAACCAGATAAACATCTGAATCACGCCAAATACGCCACCCATATATGCACCCGAATTGCGAATGAACGCCAATTCGTTGTATCCACAGGTCACAAACATGTTGACTAGCAACTGTTTGTCTTTGAGCATGTTGGTGACCACCATGTCTTCCAAATCGAACACTTCTTCAATGTTTTCACGAAGCTCGTTCATCAGCACTTCAATGTGTTGGGGCGATTCTTCTTTGATCTTCTCCACCAATTCCTCTTTCACACCGTTAGGCAAAAGCGCCCAAAGATCCGGATTGTACTTGAGCGCCATGGCTTCGACCACCTCGTGAATCATATTGAACATCAATGGCTCCAGTTCTTTGGCGACTTCCTGGGGTTCAATGCGCGAGAAAACGTCCTTGACGCGCATGAGCTGTGTGGTCATGATGCGCACAGCATCGCGCGCCATTTTCTCGCCTTTGAATGGCACGATCCCCTGCCATCCAAAACCCATGTTTGTGTCGGGCCATTGCAGACATCCAATATACTCCAAGGGATAGAACGTCATGTACAGTGCGACCCAAATGTGAACATACGTGAACGCAATGCTGACCAAAGGAATGGATCCGTATTTGGCCAATTCGGTTGAGGTCACACCGGCGTTTTCCAGTGGTTTTTTCAGACAGGTAAAGCACAACACTGTGAGGATCGTAAACAACGTCATGGCGATCAGCAACGGAACGGACGGAAATTCGACGATCGGTGGGAATTTCACTGGTTTGGTCTTTGGTTTGGACGGCTTTTTGGGTTTGGAATTGGCGACTTTGCTCGAGTGTTTGCCACGTCCAAACGAGGAACTGGCGGCTGCACGGTCACTCAGGTCTTTCACACTGCTGCTGTTACTGGAGCAACGTTTGGCGCTGTGTCGAAGTCGCATCTGATCTGTGAGTGGCACAAAGTTGGTGGTGATGGCCGTGGGTGTGACGACTGGGCCACTTTGGTCTTCCAGATGGGCCACTTGCATCATGCCCAACAACGTGAACCGAAGGCTCATGGCGAGTTCTTGCGGATGCATCGCGGCCCATTTCGAAGTGTCCAGGTGAAGCAACTGGCTTCCATTCAAGCCATGCAACTGACCAGCCAACGGTCCAAAGCGGCCGTGTTCAAAAGTTTTGACAAAGCGCTGCACGTGATCCGAAGACCAGTGCTCGGGATTGCCCAAGTGTTGTTCCATTTGGGCGGGCGGAGGTGGAGCGGAGATGCGCAAAACCCACTTGTAGTCCACCTGAAGGCAGTGGGAACAGACCAGACCAGACCAAACCAGACCGATGGCACAATCAATCGACCAAAAAGAGACACTTTGGTAGACAGACGAAGAGTGGCTGAACGTTGACGGACGAATTGACGTGACGGCGCGCAATCGATCGACAGAGTAAGAGCCAACCTGACCTGACCTGACCTGACCGGCTTCTTGTCTTTCCTTTTTAGAGCTCGTTTGGGTCTGGAGAATGTTTGTCTTTGGGGGCGGTTTTCGTACTTGATCGAAGCGTTGCTGTCTGACACACCCTGAGTGACGCCTGGACCAGGTTGTCTCACCCTACAGTACCACCCGCATGCATTTGCGCAGGAATTCGGCCATACCACATAATATAGGTGAGAGTATGAAGAGCATGTGAAAGTTGATGTTCCCCGAGAGGATTTGTTCTGCAAGTTCATGTGTTTTCATGAGTAAGGATTTTATGCCATGGATTTGGATTACGCGATCGCATCATTGCAACCATTTGTAACATGGGACCAACATTAACTGATATAGGGTTTGCGTTTTTCTTTTCTTTGCAGAGTTGTGTAGTCCACATGGACTTGGCTTTTGTGTCAGTATCAAGGAGCGATACTGTCCCAGATGCTCATACATTTCAACCGTCCTGACTTGGTTGACAAAGGCAGGCGAATGAGTGCTGCCATACAAGCTAGGTCTACCAGAGGTCGCGGGGTGTCTCTTTGGTGTTGCTGCAACATTGGATGGCTTTGCTATGGCTGATGCCGCTGTCGGTTCTCGTCTAGCTGAATCGCTTCTTGAGCTCCTTGGTTGCTTTTGTTGGAGTGGGATCGCCTGAGTCCGAAGCTCATGGCCAAGGAATTCAATGTGAACGTTGACCTCGTTGGCACCCAACTCAAACTCATAAAGCCAGCACATTGTGGCTGCTCTCATGGGTCAAATCCGGAACAATCCGTGCATTCAACACGGTTTGTGTGAGGTGTCTCGTCGTCTCCTCATCAAGCTATCCAGAAAGCCGCTGTCTACGACACCGATCGCCCTGCCAAAACGGTTATTGCAATGAGCAGTCCAGCACCCGTCGGCGGACAGTTTTTTCAGTAGAAGAGAACACGTTGGTGCTGTCTGAAAGGCGAAGGATCAACACTGCCCCATGCGCCAAATCGATGTACGTGATGAAGCTCGTTAGACCCTTCTCGTGGCATCAGCCTTGGCTCAGCTGCGAAATCATGGGATCGTTCAACGTATTTCTGTGCTGCGGCATGAGGCGCTCGGGGGAATACCCCATTTTGCTCACAAGAGAGTGTTTTGAGTTTGCTTTTGCTTCTGATGTCTTTCTCAGAATTGGAATTCGACCACCAATTTCAGATCTTTTTGGCCCCAGAGATTCATGCATTGTAGTGGACGATGTGGATGCTTGTTCTCGTGGTAGTTTGGTCATGGTGTTGTTGTTGACAGGTGCAATCAATCGATTAAAACAGCACGTTCAATTCCAACTCCTTTTCAGATTCCACCAGACCATCCAGTGCCAATACCAGATGACGAGGTGCAAGATTCAACTAGCAAGAACACCAGATGCATGACGACGCACCAGTTAATCGATGGCTTCATCACATGCTGCCAGCTGAACCACCCAACATCAGACCCACGATTCACTGTGTGATTCATCCGGGTCTTGGTGAATTTGTATCGCAAGCGACTGCGTTGGAAGTGGAGAATGCTTCCAGTTGCTTTCACTTAGCCATGATTTCAAGGTGTTTGGAGTCAGCTTTCGTTGGTTTCCCTGCTCGCAAACCACCTTGTTTTGCTTTTCTTCAGGCAGCTGTTGTCGACCACTGGAATCAATCGTATCGTGCCCACCCACAGAAACAACCGGCTCCTTGGGTGCCTCTCTGACCACGTGTGTTCCAGATGAGTTGCGTGAGCGCCAGGTGGTTGGTTTCGGATCTTGTCCAAGACCATTTAGCATGCCACTGAGTCAACCTGAGCGCGCCATCTGGTGGTTTAGTGTATTGTGGATCATATGACGGCTTGAACCCCACACATTCGACAACAAAACGTGATAAATCCTGCTCAAAGACCTGGCATTGCCAGCCATTGTAGATGGATGGGATCAACGCACTCTTGGTGCTGGCTGGGTTTTGGTAGATGGAACAACTCACTTTGCAATTCGCTCCCTTGAGATCAACGACGACAACGTATTTCACGAAAAACAAGATCAACCATGAAGCTCGGACAACTCTTTATGATGACCCTGCTCGTTGGCTCCATGACGGCTGCCTCCGCTGGAAATCCCGCGAACCAGCGCGAGAACATGGCAAATCAACGAAAACCGACGCCGACACCGTCGCCTTCGCAGATAACTTCAGCTCCGCCAAATCCCACTCCCGCTCCATCGACTGCACCACCAAAGCCCGACACGACTCCATCCAACACGACTCCAAACCAAAGGCATACTACTGCTCCACCGAAGCCCAGCACCGCTCCACCAAAACCCACTCCAGCTCCATCAACAGCACCACCAAAGCCTAGCACAGCTCCGCCAAAGCCAACTCCAGCTCCATCCACCACCCCACCGAAGCCAACTCCAGGTCCATCTACTGCACCGCCAAAGCCAACCACTGCCCCTCCGAAACCAACGCCAGCCCCTTCGACGGCACCACCTAAGCCCACCACCACGCCACCTAAACCAACCCCAGCTCCCTCGACGGCACCACCCAAGCCCACCACCACACCACCTAAACCAACCCCAGCTCCCTCGACGGCACCACCCAAGCCCACCACCACGCCACCTAAACCAACGCCAGCCCCTTCGACGGCACCACCCAAGCCCACCACCACACCACCTAAACCAACGCCAGCCCCTTCGACGGCACCACCCAAGCCCACCACCACACCACCTAAACCAACGCCAGCCCCTTCGACGGCACCACCTAAGCCCACCACCACGCCACCAAAGCCAACCCCAGCTCCCTCGACGGCACCACCCAAGCCCACCACCACGCCACCAAAGCCAACTCCAGCTCCTTCAACTGTACCACCAAAGCCATCCACGGCTCCACCTACGCCATCACCGGCGCCATCACCGGCGCCATCGACATCAACCCCCAACACCACTCCGTCCAATACGTCTCCAAACCAAAGACAGACTACTGCACCGCCTAAACCAACCACGGCTCCACCCACGCCATCACCGGCGCCATCGACATCAACTCCTAATGCAACTCCATCCAACACGTCTCCCAACCAAAGACAGAACCCAAACCAAAGACAGCCAGCCAAGAAGCATCTCCGTCAGTAAAACGCATCTTTTCCAAACGCGCAAGTCGACGCATTCGCATGTAAACTCCGTGTTGTTTATAGCATGAGTTTGTTTTGTTAACTGAGTAAAACGAGCAGTCATGAAGTCATCTCTTGGAAGCTCATTGAATGAGCTGGTCTTATGTTTGTGGGTTGCACCCCACAACAGTTTGGGTCGAGGCTTTGTCAGTCGTTTGTTCGTGAACAGTTTGATGGTTTGTTGGAGGCCCCTCACATTCTTGGTCAATCAACTCATCTACTCAATGCGGCACACCACGACAACATCGTATTGTTCAGAACGGTCTGTCCATTCAACCAACGCTGTGTGCGCAACAGCCCTCCTGGTTGACGGGGCCAACGTTGAAAGATTGGCTATAGCAGTTCATTCACGTTACTTCCTTGGCCCACAAGACCCGAAATCGCAGACTCACACTTGACATTCCCAGCAACACCGCATACACCAGTGGTTCTTTGCTTTCTGCTTTCTACTGCATCTCCTGATGAGTTGCCTCACTTTGTGAATGCCCCGAGGTGCTCTTTGTGACATGGCATTCAACAATTGACTGGCAACTGTTTTTTCCAGTTGCATGTTCTGCATTCCGTTGGGCTCGATGTACTCTGGGTTGCGGCATCCTTTCCGTGGGAATAATTTTACTCGAGACTCCAGACAAGTCTCTTCCTGAGGCTCATGCTTGATTCAGAAGAGACTCGACTTCCTGGACGACCACCTGATTGCTGCAGGGAATTGCTGTGGACAAATGCTTGATCTCCACTCAAACAGTCGATGATCTCTTTCCACGAAAAATGAAAAATGGTTTTGGCAGCCACCTGTCCAGCTGGTTCCATGTGCATTTGGCTTTGCCCAAACTCTAGTGCACCATGTGCCAAACGTGTTTTGACGAATGCCACCACCTCACTTTTCATTTCTCCCGATGGTAGCGTCTGGGACGGGCCAGCTTCAACAAGATGGGTTGGTTATGTTCTGTGCAAAGCCTGTGGGAGGGGGGTGGGGTGGGGGTAGTACTGTATGGTATGTAGTAGTAACCGGTATCTTTCTGTCCTAATCTCGTACTTTGGCGGAACAAAACCGAGGAAGCAGCAGCAGCAGAAAGAAGTGATGAGCGTGATTGAGATCTCAGGTGACGATGAGTTTCAACGGCACTTGCGCAACGCCAGTGGGAAACTGGTGGTGGTGGACTTTTCAGCCACTTGGTGTGGACCCTGTCAATTCATCAAACCACACTTTGAGAGCTTTGCGCGCACCTACACAGATGTAGTGTTTCTGGGCGTAAGTGCACCATTCTCGAAAGAGCTGCTCACGGCTCGTGATGACGTGGCTTGGGTGCGGATCCCAACTAATTGGACTTTGTTTGATCTCTGGGGATGGGGCCTACGACGGATAGGTGGATGAAGCCCACAACCGATCCGTTGTCAGTGCCATGGGCGTGCGTGGCTTTCCGACTTTCCACTTTTACCTGAACCAGCGCAAAGTGGACGAATTGGCCGGTGCGGACCCCAACCAGTTGCGTCAGAAAATTGAGCAGTGGCGCCAGTCAGCGTTCAACCCATTTGCTTCGCCAGGCGTGACCCTCGGATCGGCTGGCACCGCCACCAACATGGATCCACGGGAAGCGCGACTCAAACGATTTGGAAGCGTGGATCTCGTCCCAAATGCTTCGTCGTCCAACGCCACTCCACCGGCACCGACTGCGGCAGGGAAACCATCGGATGAACCAAAGATGGTGTGCGACCCCAATGGAACCTGTCGTTTGGAAACCCCAAGTGAATCCGCTCCCGATTCTGCGAACGCACCACCGCCTGTCAACGAGGAGTTCCTTCAACAGGTGGGTCCGTGGCTTTGTAGACACGCTGCAAATGCAAAGGTTACCAGTTGTCTAAATCTCTCTTGCTTGTGTTGGCAGCTAATTGACATGGGATTTGCCGAGATTCGCTCGCGCAAAGCGCTGTTGGCTTCCAACAATGAGAGTCTGGAAGCCTGCATCGCGTGGCTCGGCGAACACCAAGACGATCCAGACATTGATGAACCCATCAAGTACATGGATCTCTCTCAAGTGAGTGCAAAAGGCACTTTTAAGCGCTTTTGCTGGACTGACCATCAATTGCTCGGTTGTTGTTTGCAGGAAACCCGTAAACCTCTGACGGAAGCCGAGAAAATGGCGAAACTGGCGGAACTCAAAGAGAAAATCAAACAACGTCGCGCCGAGAGAGAAGAAGCCGAGAAAAACAAAGAAGTCACGAGTGAAGTGGAGCGACGCGCCGCGGGCCAAGCCATGCTCACGGCGCGCGAAGAATACGAAGCTCTGCAACGCAAGCTGCATGCAGAAAAAGTGCGCAAAGAACGTGAAGACGCTAAACGTGAACGCGAGAGACTTCGCAAGCAGATCGAAATGGATAAACTGGAAAGACGCGCGCATGGCGGCAAGCTGACTGGGGCTCCGGTCGATTTTGACGTTCTGAAGGAACAGCAACAACAGTCCGCCCACGACACCAAGCCAGGTGAAGACAGTGCAGCTTCGAACCTCACGCCCGAGCAACAAGTGATGACCAGCATCGACAAGCTGAAGCAGTACCGCGTGGCCAATGATGGCTTGACCGCATTGAAGACGCTGAATGTGTACGTCAAGAACTTGATGGAGAAGCCGGACGAAGCGAAATTCCGTTCCATCAATCTGGAAAACGCTGCATTCCGCAAACGCGTGGGCAGTCTGTTGGGTGGCATCGCGTTCTTGAAGGCCATTGGCTTTGAAAAGCAAGACACGACCTTGGAAATGGCCGTCGAGCGACGAGATGAAAAACTATTGAAATATGCCAAACACCAACTAGAAGCAGCTATCGCGCAGCTCTCTTAAACATCAAATGACATGCAACAACACGTCGAAAAGAAGTTGGTACTGCTCTTCGTTTTGTCTTGGCTTTGCTTGGATTGCTATGTATTTACTGTTGTTGTCGTTGGACGTTTGAACACTCTCATTATTCACTGGCTTTGGCGGGCAGACGCTTACAATTCTTTCACGGATTACGAAGCACTTGAACCACAGGAGATGGAATATAACTAAAATGAGAAGATTCGGCGGAAGAACCCACGTCGTTCAGTTGATTCGTCGGTTTCTGCTTGTGCTTCGATTGAATTTTGAGCGGATTTGGAAGTGCTGCTGTCCGACAGAGGAGCGGAAGTCGTCTGCCATGTTGGAAAAACAGTGTTAGAGAGTCAATTCAGCATTCTTCTAGCGAAATATATTCCCTCACCGATGCAGGAGAGGCAGATGAGGCCTCCATTACCGGTGGCGAGATCACATCCGTCTGAATTCCACTCACAAAAATCGACACGTAGATGGATCCTTCCAATGATTGGTCATAGCAAGTCCCGAAAATGATATTCGCATCATCTGCCACCCGACTTCGAATGATCTCCATGGTCTTGTCGACTTCAAAAAGAGTCAAATCCTCGCCACCGCGAATTGTGACCAGAAGCCCCTGCGCACTTTCCGTGGGTAACTCGCCCAACAAAGGATTCACAAGCGCCTTTTCAGCGGCTTGTTCTGCACGATTTGGTCCACTAGCATGTCCTGCAGATACAACGGCATCAGTACCACTGCACGCCATCACAATCGTATGGAAAAGGGGAGCTTATACCTGAGCCCATGATGGCGCGTCCAGCATCAGACATGATGGTTCGGATGTCAGCAAAATCCAGATTGATCAATCCTGGGCGAACAATCAGATCCGTGACACCCTTGACTCCTTCCAATAAGACATCATCCGCGTAACGAAACGCTTCCAACATGGTGGTTTTCTTGTTGGACAGCGCCAAGAGATTCTGATTCGGAACGATGATCAGAGTATCCACATATTTGGCCAGGTCTTTGACTCCAGCATTGGCTAGGCGTGTTCGATTAGGGCCCTCTGAGCGAAAAGGTGTGCTCACGACTCCAACAGTAAGGATGCCCATTTCACGTGCAATGCTTGCGACTACCGGAGCAGCACCGGTGCAAGTGCCTCCTCCCATTCCACCAGTTATGAAGAGCATATTGCTGTCTTTCAGGCATTGCTCAATCTCATGGCGCTGCATCTCGGCGGACACTTTGCCTGAAGCGATTCAACATCAGATTTGAGTATAAGCGAAACCAATAAGATCATCAAGAGCTCCATTCGTGTACCTAGTTGCGGCTTGGAACCAGCTCCTAGACCCTTCGTGACTTCTTTGCCGAGTGTGATCTTCCGTGAAGCCAGTGAGCGGCCGAGTGCCTGACAGTCGGTGTTCGCCACCACAAATTCGACTCCTGAGGTCAATAGCCCAGTCGTTCAGAGTGAGAATGTTTCCACTTTGAACACACAATGGGAAAGCACGAGGCAAATGCATTGGATACCTTCCAGTTGCGAAGAGATCATGTTGTTGACAGCATTGCACCCAGCTCCCCCAAGTCCCATGACCGTAATCAATGGTTTGCCATCTTTGAACACCATTCGCGGTCGTTGTTGTTGCGTTTTGGTGTTTTGTTCTTGTTGGTGCGCTCTGGCGTACGCGTAATTCACCGATGGAGCCGTTGGCGGAGTCGCATGCACTGCTTGGTGATTCTGACTCTCTAGCATAAACGGAGAAGATGCAGAAGAAGCAAGAGACGCAGAGGAAGGTGCCGCTGTTGTGTCGTGTGGTTGTCTGGAGATGGTTCGTCGTCGGTGAGTCGTGGTCGCAGATGTGGTTCTCTTCCGTCTTTCTTTGATCGGGGATGCCATTGGCGTTGCAGTTGGCGTTGCAGTTCCACTTGCCACTTCTGTATCTGGAACTGTAATGCGTGGCGCTGGTTGCTGGGCCATTTTGTTTTTTGTCTTGACTCGTCCAATGGTAGAAGCAGCAGAAGAAGTAGATCCAGCAGCAGCAGCAGCAGCACTACTGGGGGCAGCAGTCGCCGATATTGCCGATCGTGTTGCTCCGTTGACTAATTGGCGGACCACTCGAGAAGAAGAAGAATTCGCCTTTTCATCCGAAAGATCTGACGTGGAAGTCACTTCCACTGCCTGTGAGAAAGCGCGACAGCAAGTCTTGACCATCGTCAGCGCTGCTCGTCGTCGGAGGTTGGTGGCCGATCCACAGCGATTGAGGTGTAGACGAGAAGCTGTTTGTCGCACGACAAACGCTCGAATCATCATGGCTGCTTGTTGTCTCTGCATGTAGTAGTTGCCGAACGCAATGAGCAAGAGAGCCAGCTACTAGTAGCCCCCAAGTTGCCTTCAGCTTTCAGCAGCGCAGACGCGATGGTTCTATCGAAAGAAACACTCGCCCTTTCACACCAGAGTGTTGGTCGATTCTCGGAGGGTCCGAGTTTGGTGGATCCTCACACTGCGTTGCTGGGTGGTGATTGGCTGACACTTGTCAACAGTGGCCCATGATTGGATCAAATTCGCAGAGATCTGTCAACGACGAGTGGCTAAAAAGATGAATACTCGAGATTCATCGTGGATTGGATAAAATTCGACTTTGGGCTAGATTCGTAATTGGTTTCACACTCAATGGGCAAATGAGAGTTGGAGTTGTTGCACCTACCGAAAGGTCGTCAGGGTCATACCAAGCAACAGATCAAACGACTGGTTGTCACATACCAGTTGCGGATTGAAGTGCAATGGCATCACTTGCTCATTGGCACGAGGAGAAGAATCTTCAGGACTCTCATGGACCGCAGAACTAGTGTCCGGGTCGTTAGTCATGGATGATGATGCACTTTTGCTTGTGTCGCTGGTGGCTAATGTAGATGAGACATGTGCTGTACTCGAAACCTGCTCTGTCGGTTCTGGGGCTATCCAGTCATTCATCTTCGAATGACTGACTAGATCTTCTTCCGCTGGACCTGAAATGGGATGCAACGACGCGTATTTGCCGATGACACCCACCCCGAGCACCTTTTCAGGAATGAAATCGCCACAGGCCTTCAACAAGAACAGCATATCGCTGTCAGCACTTCGGTCACTACACCCAATAACAAGGTCACTCACCGCATAGTTCTGCATCAGCAGTTTCGTGCACTCCTTTCCGTTGTTCTCTTGCAGGATGCGCACGGCTTGATCAAAATCTAAGTGATCGATCGGGATATCATTCACTGCGACGATATGGTTCTCGGGTCGAACGTTGACCCAGTCAATCTCTTCGACATCGTTTCGAGCTGTTGTTCATTGATAATCAGTGATCCAACACAAACGAATAAGTACGACACGATGAAGCTGCAACAGAGCGTCAAAATGGATACTCTACCAATGCCGATGCGTTTGAGAATCAGAAGTGGCTGGTCAACAAAGTCAAATTCTGGAATTGTTTCGACCTCAACCACGCGCTGATACAAATACAACTCGTACTGGAAAATCTCTCCCACAGAACTCTCAATCATGGCATTGCACCCACTCGCAACAACGCAGCGTGAGATCGAGTTGATGTCGCACTTGACGTACACAAAGCGAACCCAAGTGGAAGCTCCGATGTCGTCAGTATTGACCACGATGCGTCCCTTGCCTCCTTTTGGCACATAGTAGTGCTTGCCCATCTGCACCTCACGGTTATTCTCTTTGGTGATCAGCATCTGGATGTAATCTTTTGGCGAATGGTTCTCAGGAACATCATACTCCACTTTCATACCAACGCGCAACCATATCCATCAGAAAAACCATCAATATAGAAACAGTAGCGAGACGACTCACCTGTTAAGAGCGAACCCTGTTCAACTTGTGCCCCCAAGTCGATCTGCACGATACCACTTGGACGAAGTGTCAGTAGCTTGATCCTATAGCTGCTCGTATCTGTGAGCTTGTCAAGAAGTGCCTTCATCTGATCAAGTTGCTCTTCATTTTGCACGTGTTGAGACCTTCTCAGCAAATCTTGTGGAAGAAGCCCGACGTTGTCTCGAGTCGGTTGCGCGCCAGCTTCGAGCAATATGTGAATAGCAAGAGTGCTTTGCACAAAGCAAGCGTAATGCAGCGCTGTCCAACCGTGCTCATCGTGATGATCCAGGTTAACGCGCTTGTTCAGTAAGAGTCGGACGATTTCGATCGCACGTGTTTGTTTCCTTGATTGAGGCGCATGGATCGGAGGAGGAGGAGGCATGGGTATGTTGCCATTTCCTGGATCTGCGGGAGCTTTTTGATGCTGGAGACCTTCATCTTCTTGACCTGTTCTTAGGTCGTCGTTCTGCGCTTCCACCAGATCGATTTCCGCTTGTTCTAGCGAAGGAATCTCAGTATTGCCCTCATCTGCTTCTTCAGGTAACTGCAGATTGGGCAGTGTGTCTGTCTGCGAACCACGACGGCTCATGTGCAACACAGGACCAATCGAGATGGATTTGTGTTCGTCGCCAATCTCTTCTTCCTCCTCCTCTCCCTCCACTGATTCCTCTTCGTCATCGTCATCTTGGTCAATTCCGCCAAACACTTCATCATACAGATCGTCTTCTTCTTCTTCTGGATTACGCTTAAGCGCTGCAACCGCCAACAGCAATGGCGTGCGTCCGTTGGAGTCTTTCTGCTCCAACTCTGCTTCGGTACAACGATGTAGCAGTTGCTTGACGGCGTGGACATCTGTCGACGAACAGGCGTCATGCAGCGACAGTCTGGCACCCATAGTGCTTTGATGCGATGGACAGAAACTTCTTCCTGCTCTGCTCTGTTCTGCTCCGTTCTGCTGCCGCTGGTTCTTGGAGATTAGTAGCAGTAGCGAGATCTTTTTTGGAGCAAATCAAGTGGCCTATCAGAAGCAGAGCCAAGAATAGCGGACAAGGGTATACACGCTTCAATACCAGTCAGTGTCGGAGCGTTCGGATAACCTAACAGGTTTTGGAAGATGTATAGGATGTATACCGTGTAGTAGTCACACTTTGCATTCCGCTTCCACAAGCATGTTGCGGCATCATCCGAGGTATGGGGTGTCATCCTTGAGTGGCTCTTGACTGGGGCTATGATGGAGTTGATGCATTGATTCGTTTGGAGAAGTGACTGATTCTTATGCATCTTGTGGATTGGCAAACGACAGTGTGATGCTGCGAAGTGTTTCAGCCATTCCAGTGGCGCTGGTTGGTGGTATTTTTGGGGTGGAATATGTCTTGTTCATGAACGGCTATCTCTTGACACCGTTGGAGACCCACGAGCATTTCTTTCTGACGAGAGGAATTGTGGGGTTCATGTTCCATTTTACCGTGGTTTGTGCGGCAATTGCTTTCGCAAAAACAGTGCTGACAGGTTGGATTTGAGCCACACGGAAACGTGTTGTGGAGGAAGAAGTGACGCACTGACTCGCGGATTGGATTATCCCGACAGATCCTGGTTATGTCGATGCGCACATGATCGAGCAACTCAAGGATTCCTTTCAGGAAGCGATGGAACGTGGCAGTCACTCAATGAATCCTTTCGAGGATCGTCAGGGGTTCGATTTGCCGACATGTCGGCGCTGTCATCAATTCAAACCGATTCGAGCTCACCACTGCAGTATGTGTAATCGATGTGTGTTCCGAATGGGTAAGAAATGCAACGAAGAATCGATTGTGGAATGCGAGAACACGACTGACTGGTCTCGTTGAAATGCTTTCGTTTGTGGTAGACCACCATTGTCCTTGGGTTGGTAACTGTGTCGGCGCTAAGAACTACCGTTTTTTCCTGCAATTTGTGTTCTACGCGTGGATTTCCTGTTTGATGGTGTTTTGTGGGAATATTGGCGAGTTCAAACGCTCTGTGGTGGACGGCAATGGTGCATCGTTTCAATCACAATTGATGTGGCAACGGTTTTCGTCGCAGGCACACTCATCCGACCAAGGAACCATTCCAGGAGATGATGACACTCTTGCCACTGCCAACAGCAGCGGAATGGCTCTATGGGCGATTGTCGCGTTTGTGCTTTCTGCCTCTTTGTGCGTGGCCCTGCTGCTCTTCGTGCTGTTCCATAGCTGGTTGGCCTCCAACGGACTGACCACACTCGAGTGTCATATATATGGAAGCCATAGCCCTTTCACGCAGGGATTGGCAGGCAATTGGCGAGTGGCGATGGGGCATGAGTTTGGCTGGAAATGGTTTGTACCGTGGGACTCGCTGTGGTTTGGCTCCAGTTCGTCCCCTGCGTCGTCTACTTCGTCCCGTCCATCAGGTCAGCACTCGTCTTCTCAAGCCGTTCAAATGAGTCCCAACGAATGGAATCTTTTCCATGGCCAAAGCATTCTACGAAGTGCCAACAACCCAAGGCAACAACAGCAACAACAACCAGCCCATCTAGATGACCAAGAAGAAGAACAAGGTGATGGCCATGATGAACTGGTGCGACTTTTGTAAATAGTTCTTTTTGCACCCAAATGCTTATCCGCGTAATTTTTGTGGTTGCCACTGCGGATGTCCGTAAGAGTTGGTGGTACCCTTGGGCTACGAACGTAATAATAAACTTTATTGTGTCCCATTGTGTGAGTATCGGATGAGTGCTCGATGTAGCGAGCGATTCAGTAAGAAAATGGCCAGCCAAGTCTAATTGGGCATCAACGGTGGGTCATTTATCATACCAAAGCAAGCGGCAAGCGGAAAGAACGCAATCCGGCAAGTAGTGGATCTGCTCGAAGAGAGGGAAAGAAGAAGAAGGTGCAGGTCAAGAGGTCGAGCTCAAGGTTGAGGGTCCCAGCTAGCTCCGAGAGATCTACCATGGAAAAGTTTCAAAAAGTCGAGAAAATCGGCGAAGGCACCTACGGTGTCGTGTACAAGGCCAAAGATTTGACCAATGGGCGAATGGTGGCGCTCAAAAAGATCCGTGTGGAAGCCGACGACGAAGGAGTTCCTTCCACAGCTATGCGCGAGATCTCGTTGCTGAAAGAGCTCTCGGCCCACCCCAACGTCGTACATTTGCACGATGTGATCCACCAGCAAAACAAGTTGTACTTGGTGTTTGAGTTTTTGGACCAAGACCTCAAGAAATGCCTCGAAGCGTTGCCACATCGCATGGAAATGCTTCAGATCAAGAGCTATTTGTACCAGCTTTTGGCCGGCACCGCGTTCTGCCATGCCAACAGGGTGCTCCATCGCGATCTCAAGCCGCAAAACTTGTTGATTGATCAGAGTGGCAACCTCAAATTGGCCGATTTTGGACTCGCAAGAGCGTTTGGCATCCCGATAAGAAGTTATACCCATGAAGTCGTCACGCTCTGGTACCGCGCGCCGGAGATTTTGCTGGGAGCTAAACAGTACTCCACGCCAGTTGACACGTGGTCCATTGGATGCATTTTCGCCGAAATGGTTAACAAACAACCGCTGTTTCCGGGTGATTCCGAGATTGATGAGCTCTTCCGAATCTTTCGGTATGTTTATTGCTGTTTGTTTTGTTCCTCTGGAGTGGTGTGTGTCAACTTCACTGACTGTCTGACATCATGCCAGTGTTCTGGGCACTCCAGATGAGAATTCGTGGCCGGGTGTCTCCAGCCTGCCAGATTACAAGACCACGTTCCCCAAATGGCGACCTCAACCGTTTCAACGAGTGGTTCCTCAATTGGATTCGCTTGGGATCGACCTCTTATCGGTGCGACAGCTATGTTTGTTTATAGGGAACATGACTTGTAGCAGGTCTGGGCTGACGGGTTGTGCTTTGTTTGTGCTTCAGCGCATGTTGGTGTTTGAGCCCAGTCGTCGCATCACTGCTCGAGACGCCATGGCTCACCCGTGGTTCAATGATTTACACGCCCAATACGACAATTCGCCCCTCTATTCTCGTCATTTATCGCATTGATCATACGCATTTGTGCCGCGTGTCAATAAATGGTGTTCTTCTCCGTTTCCTCACACAACAAAATGGCGTGATCCTGACTACTGCGTTTCATTCTCTGGGTCGTCGGGATCTCGAGTCTCTTCGATTCGATTGTGAACGTCGGTGGCTGGTTCTCTTGTTCTTAGGAGGTGTCGAACTCCAATACTTCCATTGACCAACTGGTAAACTACCCAGTTTAATGTCTCCAATGCGAACACGCTTCAAAGCTCTCACATGCAGCCCAACTTCTCCACACATTTTACGAATGTGGTGATGTTTGCCTTCCGTGAGAATGAATCGCAGCTGATCTTGATTCAACACATCCACAGATTTCGCGTGGTAGCGCACGCCTTCGACCACGACACCTTGCTGCAAGAGTGTCAACGCACTGGCGAAGCTCTTATCCAGGCAATTGCGATCGACGCGCACTAAATACTCTTTCTCAATGTGATGGTGTGGATCCAAGATGCGTTTGGCCAGAGTTCCATCCTGGGTGAAGATCAACAGGCCCGTAGAGTTCACATCCAGGCGTCCACAAACAGCCATTTTGGGCAATGCAATCGGTTCGATATCTCGTGATTCGGGCTGCTCTGGTGAATGTCGTTCACGTTGGCGGCCTTGAAGGTTTGAGTAGCTGGATGATTGATCTCGTGATTCTCGTTGGTGGTCTCGCTCGGGTGGAAAGAACTGGTTTGCAAAGGTGAGTGACTTCACGGCTGGTTCATAGTTCTTCTCTGGCTGACAGGACACCACGCCAAGTGGCTTGTTGAACAGAATCGTCACTTTGCTGCGTTGGTGTCGACGTGCTTCGGGCGCCAGTGTGACTTTGCTGTCAACTGGCACACGCATCCAGTCGCCTTCCACCTGCCGCCAAGAATGCGTCTTGTCAGCTCATCTTGCAGTCATTGCTAGCAACCACTACGACTCAGCAAACTCTACTCACACGTTTGCCATTGACCAACACTGCTCCTCCTTGGATATAGGCATCCGCTTCACGGCGAGAACAGATACCTGCAGCAAGTGAAGCGACAACGTCACAGTCAGCACTTGATGCCCTTGAATATGCTCCAGTCAGTTGCTGCTCGGTAAACACTAAAGACAAGAGTGTTTGTGCTCATACTCAAGTTTCAGACCTTGTTGCGCCATCAACTTGGCCAGTCGAATCAACGGAACGTCTTGATCTTTGGTAGACGCATCCGAAAGCCATCGCGTTGCCCCACGACAGAGATGAACACGACTGACTGTGAGTTGGCGCCAATAGGCATTCACATTTGGCAGCATTTTGACGTATGCTTGTAACTGATATATAACAGGTTCACTGCTGTTGGTCGGATCTTCAAAGGTCGTAATGTGGAGTGTGCAGAGCAATGGGTTGTACAGCGCGTTCAATGCCAAACAGCGTGTGGGTTTTCTGGTAGACGACCATGAGGAAGAAACCAAGAGCAATCTCTTTAAGGCCATGACTACTGGTATTTGTTTCAGCGTGTACATCACTAAACCAGACGATGTTGTGGCGCTTCATCAAGGTAATCGATCGAAAGACTATCTCTCCATCCATTTCGATGGAAGACTCAGAGCGTTGCGTATGTGATGCCAAGTGCAAAGCTGTGTCGAAGCCGCCTGTGGACGAACCACACCACAACTGTCGCGCGCACAATTCCGTTTTGTGTGTGAAAGTGGCTTGGCCTGGCAACCGGAGTCGTTTGTCGAACAAGTCACCAAAGTGGTCGAGCACTTGCGCATCGATGCACTGGATGCCCTCGTGTTGAATGGTCAGCACGTCTTTGACTCCAACGACTCACTTCTGCAGAGAAAGCAAAAGCTGCTTTTGTTCTGGCCAAAATGCATGGAATTGCACCAAAGAGCGCTGGTTCGAGCCATTGGAGTCGCCAACTTCACCATGCAAGAAATGGAGATTCTCTTCAACAACTCTCCAAGCCAATTGCCAACGATCGCCTCGTTCAAACTCGCTCCTCATGTTACTCAAGTGACTAAAAAAGTTGATGACGGCCAAGATGAATTGCACAAAGGCGTTGACAATGACAGCATCAGCACCAGGACAAACAACAGTGAATCCCAAAGCAGACCCACTGCGACGATCAAATCACCCATGATGACACCGCCAACACAGGACACTCCGCTGTTGGACATGGTCAGCTTTTGTCGAAGTCGCCAGATGGAGATGGTGGTCAAGTACCCATTTCGTCTGGACAACCTGCCGGTTGAGCACCAATCTGCATGGAAGAGGACGTGTCAGGACATTGCCCAACAGTTTGCCAAGCAGTCTGTCGAGTTTGCATTTGTCAACGAAGCCGATAACACACTGTTTCATGTGGACAAGAGGACTTTGCAACAGATCACACCGTCTTCCGAAGACGAACCCAACCAACCGGTAAGCTCAGACGGGACGTCACTTTTGAATGCAAATGGAACTCTCCTGTTGTTGATTGATTCCTGCTGTCTTAGCTCTTTCTCACCGAACTGCTACTCGGCATGCGCTTTCTGCTTCAACTTGGTCTCCTCGTGGTCCCCATCACCGAAGCCAATGAAGAACCAATCGAAGTGCAAGACGTGCAACAACTCTTTGGTCACCTGACCCATTCGCTCACAACTGCTCTGCCGCAGAGTTCGCCTCATAAACTCTATGCGATTGTGTTGAATCCGTCCCAAATGGACCGGATCCGCCACAATCTTCCGCTCTTCATTGCATCTGTAAATTAAAAAGGAAAAGAACACATCCAAAAACACAAAATGGGGCCAACGGAGCGGAGACCTATCATAGCACACAGTCTCAATGCTGTGCGTCTAGCTTCTGTTGCGGTTGCTCAGCCTGCTGTTGCACAGAGGACCCGCCGTGCAGTTGAGCTCTCTTGGCCTGTTTCTTCCGCACACGGTTCTCCTCTCGGTCTTCTATTTCATGGCGGAAATACGCCAACATAAAGTCCGAACTGCGCAAAAAGCTGCGGAATGTCTCGCCGCTGATTTCGACCATATGAGTGCGCTTTGTACATCGGACACTCGAATTTCGCTATTCACACAAACACGAAATCAGTTCCATCATCATTCAACAAGAAGATTGCTGTCTTGGTGACTTGACTGTCGAACCCACCGTATACATTTTACAGTTCAACAACCCAGTGACGCCAATTGGAAAGAAATCTCCTTTTTGCAGATTCTCAATGATCACTTGACCGCCACGAGCAAAGACTTCGACTTCGCCGTCCGTGATGATAAAGAAGGAGTCACAGGCATCACCTTCATGGTACACATATTCCCCTTCATCAAACGCGAGCCGCCGAATCGAATCCTTGGAGGCTTCCACACATTTGATCAATTGTTCCTGGGTCGCGCTGCGCATTCGACCAGCAAAACGTTTGTTCATTGAAGAATAGATTCCGCTCACATTGCGAACATCTTCCTCAAATAGTTTCAGGACTTTACAGGGCTTTCCATCACGATTGGGTGCACAGCGGTATGTCGCTATTCGTGGATGCAGTTGTCCATCTGGACCCATGAGCTCAGCTTCGCCAAAGAACTGGCCCTTGCGAAGCCGCTTGAGAATCACTGTGTCGGTTGGGTGACGCTCTAGAAGCACTTCATCGCCTTGCTGATCCTTTTGGCCCTTCTCTTTCTTCTCGTCGTAGAGAAAGTTGTGACACGAGACCTCAACTTCGCCATCCAGAATCAAATAGGCAGCACGACCACCTGGAGCACCTTCGCGAATGATGATTTCGCCTGGTGCATACGAGGCTGTTCGCAGAGTCGACATGGCCATTTTTACATCCTCATACGCAATCTTATCGACGTGCTTGTCTGGATCACCAGTGGATCCGGTGAGCATCTCGTTGATCTCGGCATCACTCACTTTCATACCCAGCTGTTCCACCACTCGCTTGAGATCACTACTCGAGATGAAACCTTTGCCTTCTCGGTCAAACACGCGTAATGTATTGATAAACACGTCGTTTTTGGAGTCACCTCCACTTGTGGCATTCCGCAAAAACGGGGTATTCTGCAGCAACCGAGCACCAAAGCTTCGGCGCTTTGTCCAGCTATGTTCCGTAGGTTTGTCATCGCCAAGATTGGCTTGTTCCAACAAAATGGCCAGGATGCTCGCGCGTAGACGACGTCTTCCACGCTGGAACTTTTCCAACTGTTCAGCTGATTCCGGAAGTGGAATCTGACTCAGTTGTGCTGTTTCCGCAAACCATGGATGTACCAATGCATCGGTTGATGTCAAACGCTTGGACGGATCGGCTACACATTACCATAGACACACAATGACGAGTCGGCTTTCAGTCGCATGCTCTCTTGTGCCAATAGATACGTCAACGCCACTCACGTTCAAGAAGTTTCTCGATAAGATCTCTTGCCGTTGGAGAAATGGATCGCCAAGCTCGGGAATCTTTATGATATTCCCCACTCAGAATACGCTGACGGATCTATAACACCACCAAAAAAGATTCACCAGAGAAGCCAGACACAAAAGCAGCCAGCGACCAGGTCACAAAACACAATTCCATCAATCGCTTGGTCTTCACAAGGAGCTCAGAACATATCTGTTGCTTTACATCTTCGTCCGTCAGGTTGTTGTCGGTATCGAACGGGTGTGCTCCACAAAGCAGAATGTAGATCACAATGCCAAGCGCAAACATGTCGGCTTCGGGCCCCAGTCGTCGCTTCATCGGGTCAGCAACAAGTGTCTCGGGCGCCGAATACGCAATGGTTCCATGGCGTTGAATGTCGCCAAAGTTCTCGCCCATGCGAAACGACACGCCAAAGTCCACCAAACACATGCGATCTTCATGCAGCTGCAGAAGCGCCAACGCAAACGATATGATCAGCCTCTCCTCTTTCTCGAGCTCATAGATCAAACTCCCCATGCACTTACCAGAATGTTCTCAGGCTTGACATCGCCGTGAACGATGCCCTTGCGATGCAGGTAATGCAGAGCGTCGCAGAGATCGCGTATCGAAGTGCTTGCTTGACGTTCCGAATACGCTCCATTTTGCACGAGATGGTCGAAAAGCTCTCCATCGGCTGCTAATTCCTGCACAATATACCAACAGTCTTTGGTCTCATACACACCATGAAGACGCATGATATTGGGATGATCCCCTGCTGTCTTCAGCAAGTCGACTTCCGTCCAAAAATTGCTGTTCGATCCAATCACCATACTCGTTAGTTCACGACCAACCCCTCAAGTTCAACCAGGCGCGCTCGACACTCACGTTGAAGATGTTTCTCGTTTGCTCAGTTCCTTGACCGCCACGACTTCGCCTGTTCGACGATCCACGCCCTTGCGCACCACGCAATAGCCTCCTGCGTGCACAACAAAGACATCAGACGACGCGCTTTGGGTGTGTATTTTGATGCCCACTCATACAAACCTTCGCCAAGGATCTCGTCGGAGAGTTGATACGCTTCATCAATGCCACTTTCGGCCCGTGTCAGGTCCTCAATGGACCGCGCATGCGCAAAATGATTGGTCTTTGGTTCCATCGTGAGCAATGTGTACAGCGACCAACTGGAAATGCCCGCGATCAATGCTGCGTGGGGCAACGAATACTTGGACCCTGAAGCACCACTGGACCCAGATGATGACGACGAGGAAGACAATGAGGAAGCCGCCGCTGCTCGCGCCGAAGAGGCCAGTGGTCGCGTCATTCCGAGTCGTCTGGACGAAGCAATCTGTCGCTGGCACACGCACTGCAATCCCCGGTGGCCTCTGGCGGTGGATGTGGCCGTCCCCAACGCGGACGAAGCCGACGCGCAATCCGAAGCGACATACGCTTTCACTCCGGGGCCGAGTCGACACACCCGGTCCCACTTGACACTCGCAACCGGTCGCATCCTTTCTTCTGCGTCTCCGCCTGCTCCAGTTGCCTTCTGTCTCTGTTCAACGCCACGCTCTTTCTCTTTCCTTTTCGCTTGCTTGCTCTCTTGGTCAGCGCTGGCGGTCAGAGGTTTCTGATACTGACCAACAACAACCAACACTCGATGGAGCTGATAGTGGATGGAATAATGGACCTTTTGAAAGAACACCACTATGACTTGCTGAGAAAACCACGTCACAAATCCAGAGAGAAGGCAAAGAAACGGGAACCGGTTTTTTTACCGTAAAACGCCAAACGCCACCAACCCCTTTCCTACCGCAGAGCCAATAATTGGTGTGACGCACTGCAACCACGAAACAACCCTACCCCGTCGGATGCAGCAGAGAAACCATCTGAAACCATCTGATTGGTGTAGTCTCATGGATGGGAAAAACGAAGGGACCAATCAGCATCGTGAATGCCTTGAAGAGCCACCACACCAACAAGCAATTGACACCCACATCAATCCGGATGTGATGGAGTCGCTTATGACAACGCAGTTACAGTGCACACTACCTGACAGCAAGTTACTGTTCCTGGGTGGACGGTTACCGAGCCATACCGTCCTACTGTTCCGACAAACGTGAACAGCCTTGTCACATGTTGAGCTTCAACATGCCAGTTCGCAGTTGTTGGCGGAACGACCATGGCGACGGTGCCGACGAGTCATTGGCCACTCGCCACGCCCAAAAGCACCATCCACAATGGGCTTTAGCAAATGTGGCCAACTGGGTCTTCGCGAACTGCTCCATCTTGCTCTTGTCCAGGTCAAAATTGGCCGACGACGGAGCGCCAAGGCTCCATTCGCCAATGAACAGCCAGTTGCCACGCCACGACTCGATTTGCTTAGCATATTTTTCCACAGCATCAATCAACTGGCTATCGCTCTGGTTCTCATAGCCCCAGATGAAATACGGATGCCATTCGTGCCACACATTGAAGAACTCAGGGAATTGCATGAGATTCTCCATATGTGGAGGACCTTGTTCGGTGAGCATGGGACTGGTGATGAGCACGCATTCATTGCCAGTGGATCGGATACGATGATACGCGTCTCGATAATAATGCTCCACTTTGTTGCCATCCACGGGGTATTCTGGTTCATTCAACAATCCCAAACCTAGAAATGCTTCGCTTTTGGCATACCGGTCCGCGAGAAAGCACGCGAATTGCACGGTATTCTCAATGTTTTCGGCATAATCACTCCAATACTTGACTCCTGGTGTTGGGGGCGCACTGTGATCACGTCCGTTTTGAGAACCTTTGGCTCCATGAATGTTGATCAGCACCGCCACATTGTGCTTGAGACACCAGTCATTCACCAGCGCATCAAGAAACTTCAGCGCACCGGGAGCAAATACACGCCATTCCTGCTTGTTGGACACATCGGTTTGATCAAATCCAGCCAGCCAGTAGCCCACTGGCACGCGCACCATATTGACCCCAAAGCGCTTCATTTCTTCAATGTCTTGTTCCGTGATCCAGTTGGCTCGATGCTGCTCAAAGCGCCAATCGCCATTCGCATGGCCCAGAAAGGTCATTGTTTGGAATTCCCCCTGGTTGCGGATCTCTTCGGGCACGGTTTGCCAGATCACCGAATCCCAAGTCATCCAGTGCTCCGCTACGAGCCATCCGCCCAAATTGACGCCTCGGCACGGCACTTCGCCCGAACGAAGTCTCCATTGCACATGACCAGATCCAGAGCCCTGTTGTTGTTGTTGTTGTTGCGGCCCCTGTTGCTGCTCGTCGGCATGCACCCGTTGCATCTTGCACAAATGATCAGCAGAGAAGATCGAGCCAACACCGGTATGGATCGGTATTACCAACGCGCACCTTTTGAGTCTTTTACGTGCCACTGAAGCGTGTGCAGGTTCCGATGGTATTTGCGGTGTTGCAAGAGAAGCATGTGGCTTCCAAGAGCATCAAGTGCTGTCCCAGCATGGATCTCATCGCAGTGCTCACGTCTGATCATCATCTGATCGTCTATGTACGTCTCTTTGCTGCGGATTTCTGTTCGAGACCCGTCCACTGACCAGGGCAACTGTCTGTCCGAGTAGCGCACAGTCTCGTGGCAAAAGCTCTTTCAAGTGTGCGAATCACAAGTGGTTTCCCAAATGGAAGTGATGGAATGGTCTCCTGATGGAAATTTTCTTGCTGTTGGCCACGAAGACGGCCAGATTCTCGTGTACGATGTGGAAAAAGCCCAACGAGCCGACGAGCAAGTGGCACCACTGGTGGTCTCCGAGGCAACTATAAACTACGAACCAGATGACCAACGAGCGATCACGTGTATGCAATGGATTCAATGCAATGACACGCTTTACGAGACCAGTAGCCAACCCATCGTTCGTCCAATTCACTCTTTGCGGGGACGCGCCATGAGATTCTTTTCTTCGGTTGAAGCCAATGCCGACGAGGCAAATGCGACGACTGCCGGACAGACTCACGCAAATGCTTCCATGGCCAAAACTTCCCTCGAACAGCCAACAGTGCTCGTGACAGCTGATTCGGGCGGCAGAATCGTACTTTGGTTTTATGGGCGAGTGCGAATGGCTCACTTGGAACTCTCCGAGCAAAGACATGACTCAACAAGCTGTGTGCGACGTCTCCACGACAGAATCGAGCATTTGTATCTTTTGTCAGATTTGTCCTATTTGTTTGTGGTTACACGTTCCGTCGAATGCTTACCATCACCAGCAAGTGCAAACACCGGCGCTGTGAGAATTGATGCATGGGAGCTTTCGGGGCTCCATCACAGCCGACGTCAGCTGTTTGCGATTGCAGCCGTCAAGTATGATGTCAACTTACTATTGAAACGGGTCTCTCGGTCCTTCAAGCAAGTTGTCAGTGAAGTGAGTCGTCCAGTGCTTTGTGGAAGTTGATGTAGATGGGCTTGTTCGAAATGCTTGTTGATCGGTGCAGTTTTGCTCACGGTTTGTCTTTCCAATTGTTGCCATCATCAGTGGAAAAACGCCACCCGAATCTTCGAGCTGAAAATGGGTTTAATGGGGAGTCTGTACGAGAAGTATGCTTCAGATACACCCCCACAAGTGAGACTCAAAGTGATGCTTTTTGTGGCGAGGCGGGGTGGCTCATAGATTTCCATTCTGTCAGGTGGATTTGCTGTGTCTTCTTGTGAGTGGCAATTGCTCCCCAGCTCTTGCACAGTACTTTGCTCAGGATATTCCTGAAATGGTTTGTCACTATCGCATTTACTTGTGCAATTCCTTCACGCTGACCCAGATGCTGCTCATTTGCGCTGTGTAGAGCGTTCGTCGAATGCAGCAATCGCTTGGTTCAGGATCACGATCCATCATCAATCTGGTATATGCTTGCAAGTCATCTAGTCAATCAGTATGTTGGGTACTCGCTGACTTAATGGCGTTGCATCTCCCATAGATTGAGACCCAGATCAAGCCATCGCTCAATCATTTGCTCTTCTTGTTGTCAGAACTTCACGGACTTGCTGCGTGGGATGCTGGGTTTACAAGACTTGGACTGACTGGCAGTCATATAGATCCCATGGTTGAGGATGTCAAGGGAATGCTTCTTGGATTGAATACCTTGTTGCGGGCAGCGGAGGAAACCCAACAGAACTTCACGATCTTGCTGGAATGGTTTCTGACGCAAATATGTTTTCACACAGGTTGATGCGCATCCCATGCAGTATTGGTTTGTGGCATAGATATCTGATTTGTGCGTGCGCATGTGTAGGGGCCAGCAAAAGTATGGCAACTATACCACCAAACCATCGCAACCATCGTCGTCTGTGCACTTTTCTGGAGCACGCCGCAGAGATCGCGCTGGACAGAGCTGCATCGGATGCCCCATTCAAGATTGAAGCTACTTTTGGCAACCTGGTCTCAGAGGTGTGGTTCTCACATGTGATGTGTTACATCGTACTTCGAATCTCCTCTGATTGTGTCCGTTGTTGCCCGAGTGATAGTGGTTAAAAGCAAATTCAAGCACAGGAGTGCAGGCTCCCAAGCAGTTGTCACCTGGGTTTGGCCGACTGCTCGACAAACTGATGGCTGAATGGAATGCGTGGACTGGAGACCAACTCGACCAGAATCTCAGAAAGTCAATGGATCGAAAGTGTTCTATTCCAGTAAGGAGAATTCAGACAGAAGAGATTCATTTCTTGTTGGAGGAACTGCTCATGGACTCGGGTGAAGAAGCCCCTGGCGAGGATGAGGATGGTTCTGTTGAAGACCTCGAACAAGATGATTGCACCCTTGATGTTGATTTGGCAGCGCTGAATGCTCTTGCGGCGCGTTGTGGTCGCGATCAACAGAGAGAACGGAAGAGAGGAATGTCACTGATAGTGGCGATGCGAGGTTACTCGAGAAGTAGGTCAAATGGTGACCAGAACTCCGGTTTATACGTGGTCAAGTATTCCGTACTCTCAGCACCAGAACCAGGTTCCGCAGATCCCACCATCACAGCAATCCAAGTCGCCTGGTTAAGTTTTCCTTTGGAATCGGAACTAGTGAGCTTTGATTTCTACAAAAATGCATCATCATCCACAACAGCGAAACCAGTGATGAATAACAGTGCGAACAACAAACCGAACCAATTCGCTCTGTTGGTGAAAACGAAATCAACTAACGGTGGGTCACATCGGGAGTCGTGTATCAACGGGACAGGATTGCTTACACTCATATTCGATGCCAGAAGCGCTACTGTGCCTTCAACGATTCGGGCGACTTGCCTTTTCCAGCCCACTGAAGACGGCTGATCTTGAGCATCCGACTTTTCTCGAGCAACCAACATTACCAGCAGTAAGTCTGCTTTGAACGGATTGTCAAATAGAGGTTCGTTATCACTGACATCGTGATCGAACTGTTGAAGACCACGATTTACATGCCGGATTCGACCAGTCATCAACGCACGCGTGCCCTTGTTTGCTGCCCGCCTCCAGATCTTGTCATCGCCAACGCGTCTCGAGGAGTTGTATGTGTTGGTTCAACGAGTTTTCTGACGGTATTTGATGTCGAAGACGACGATGATATGGGAGATGATGCTGATGGCAACGCACAAGCTGATCACCACGACTCTGCGATGGAATGTATGAACTGATGCCATCCGATGAGTCCTGCCAGCTTCATCTGGCATCCTGATATGGTGCAACTTTCGAAAGATTCGATGCTTTCGCTGGGTTGTCTGGCAGGGGCTGGACTTTGTGCCCAACCGGTCTGGCTACCGATCCGACTGCCAAGGATTCATGGCCTGGCATTGGTACTACTGTAGCTGCCTTCGTTGGTACAGTCGTTGATGGCGTAAAGTCGGCGAAGGAGTGCTCCGAGTAGCCCATCACATCACAATTCCATCGTTTGGCTAGTTTCTGTTGCTTATCAATCGAGATCATCATCAGGTGGTGAACTTCTTTGGCAACGCTTGGAAAATTGGATTCAATCTCGTCAAAAAACTCGCGTGGAAGCATGTACGTTGCGCTTGCTTTGGCCGCAAAGACGTCATGTAATGCGTTCTTTTTGCCAAGTACCTCTCGATAACCAAAGACATCGCCAGGGTACACCGTCGCCACAATGATGCGGGAACCCTCCATGTTGAAATGGGCTGATAATCTACGACCATGCGCTGCTGCTCGTTTTGGGGAAGTCGGTGAACTATCACCAATCATGCGGATTGCGCTTGCGCGTCTCGCCGGGTCATGTAGTGATGATGTGGGTGAAGTCGGGTTGTGATTTGACGAAGTGATACCATTGCAAGCAGCACCATTTGCATCCTTGGGGGCCTCCTCAGCGCGACCGTTAGAGTGCATGGATGCTGAGGTGCTCGTATTCGCTGCAGGCTTGGCAATCACGAGTCCACTCACCAAGAAATAGATACCATAGGAAGGATTGTTGCTGTATATGATCAGTTCTCCCGCCAGAAAAAACTGAGGTTCCAATCGACGCAGCAGCAGCGTCAGAAACCATTTGGGCTTCTTTTCAAAGAGTCGAAACTGCGACAGCACCCGTTCGTTCAGCAACAAGATCAGTTCCGACTTGAGCGCGTAAGTCAATGCTTCCAAGATCACTTGTTGGTCGTAAAACGTTTTCTCGGCATTGACAAACCTCAAGTGCTCTTCACAGGAATTCCGAAATTCCTTGCAGACACCACGTTCTTTGACGTATGCGGCGATTTCTGTGATTCGTTGTTGCTCTCGACCCAACAGCGAGTTGGAGTTGGTGACAACGTCCAACACGGTTCCAATCACATACGCGAAAATGTTGGCACCCCCAACCATGACGAGAATCGAAAATGCCTTCTCTCTCGGATTGACCGCATATATATCACCATATCCAACGGTCACCATGGTGGTTGTGGCCCAGTACACGGCCGCAATGTACTTCGAGAGCGTGCTGTTGGGTCGGTCAAAGTACACGTTGCCCCACCAAGCATTCTCTGGATCGCAATCAGAGGAAATGTAGTACCAAAAGCATCCGACATAGTGCGCAACAGTCGCAACTGGAGCGATGACTTTGAGTAGCTTCATCATATCCATGTTGAGCTCCAGTTCGGAATCACCAAGCGACGAGAGTTTGAGCAATTTCAACAAGCGGAGAAGACGCAAAAGCTTGATGAGTTTGACCGTGCGAAGGAGTTTGAGTGAGCGAAATGACGCGCTGGACTTCGGTAGTACATTCTCGATGGTGTAGTCGAATGGAATGGTTGAGACCAAGTCGATCAGAAAAGATGTGCGCAAATAATGCCGTCGAATATCGTGTAAACCCACAACTTCAACGCCCATGTCATCCACGTAACTCGTGAAGAAGTTCAATACCAAATCGCAGAAGAACAAGACGTCCGACATTCGATCCAGAACAAAATGAAACATCGTGTCGGGTGCGTCAAAGCAAATCCGATACGGGATCGTGAAAGCACTTGTCAACACAAAGAATGCCAACAGAATGTCCCAACTCACTCGCGTTTTGGAGTAATGTCGAATCACACTCCAGTGGGAACTCATCTCTTCTGACATGGCCATCTGGAAGCGCTGCAGTTCGTGCATCTGGAATTGCATTGTCGATGGTCTCTTCCTGCTGATGGTGTTACGGCGACCATCATTCGAATCCAAGAAGGTTGACCCTGCCAGTGCAGATGAAGCTCGTGAGCTTTTGCGGCTGTTGGGGCCATCTTCCTCTGACTTTTCGTTTTTCTCTTCGTTTGGGTCGAGTTTGGTGTTGATCTGGAGGTTGCTCTTTGAGAGACGTCGTTCCAACACGTTGCCAGATGGAGTGGTTGGCTTGAGCAAGTTTTTGATTCCTCTGGCAGATTGGCTTTTCTTCGACAATGCGCGTTTATCGGTCATTTCTTCGTTTTCTGGGATCGGGGTCTGGATTCGGCTGGTCGAGTTCATTCTCTCCAGCTTCCCTCTGCTTTGCGAGCTTCTCAAGGGCGGAGGGTGCGTTGGAGATTGCGACTGTGCTGAGGAAGAACCCGTGACAGTTGTCGAAGAAGTAGAGTTTGTGGGTTGTTGGTTTGTTGAAGCCACCGATCGTTGTGTTTCCACTGTGGAGGCTGCTGAGATCGCTTCTTGCTGTGGCTCTGTGGAAGGCGAGATCGGTGATGGCTGTTGAGGTGGAGACACTAGTGGAAGTGCCATGGTTTCTTGGGTCAGGGAGGAGACTGATGCCGACTTCCTAATGGGGTCAGGAAGGGGCATGACAGACGAGACAATTGGCAGACGAAGGCCAATTCTGCTCATCGAGGAACCTCGTCGAGCTTTTTGTACATCGTGAATCGCTTGGGTAATCTCGGGTGGTCTAATAACGCAATGGAAACTCGCCCGTAGATTCTTCTGAATGGCACGTTTATTCCGCTTGGCTGCATCGTGATATCGCTCCTGGAGGATTCGTGCAAAGTCATGCAAGCACGACGTGGCGGACGGGCAATTCTTCATGGCATTGATCAGTACGACGGTGTCCAGCGCATACAATTCCGATTTTTCAATGGAGCGATACGTGTGGGTGTACCTCTTCTTTTCGTTCACCAGCACTTCAATGCCACAAATGTCACCGGGCGACAGCGTTCCAGCAATGATGTTGCCATCAAGCGACTCGACAGAACCATCCATCACGAAATAAAGCTCTTCCCAGACACTTTCGGCTTCCACGAGGGTCTGATGTGGTGGTAAATACACTGGCCGCAACCGCGGCGTGACTGCCACAAAAAAATCGATGGTGGTTGTGCCGAAAAATGGATATTTCTCGAGCAATCCTTGCATCGATGCCAGCAGGATCTCATATTGAAGGCCTTTGGGGAAGCTTTTGAGAAACTCTTCTTCATCAAACACCGAACGCCTTCCCCAGTGAAATTCAAATTGGGACATTACCTTGAGTCGAATTCTTCGCGGGACACCTCGGATGAACAGAAACTCTTTGGTTTCCGCGAGTTTGGCTTTCATTTTGATCGTGCGCGGATTGAAGTTTTCCGTGAGCATTTGGATGTTACCAATCAAGAGACCGACACAAATGGACCCCAAGCACATGGCGAGAATCGAATAGATGCGTTCGTAATCGGTGACCCCAACAATATCGCCATATCCAACGGACATCATGGTGCTCGCGACCCAGTACATGCTGACAAGATACGGATACGAATACGAGCCATTTTCTCCCATGAGGTAGGTGACCCAGTTCATGCGTGAGGGATCCCAGGTGTAGAGCATGTACCAGCCACAAGCCACCAAGTGCAGCACGAAACAAATGCCTATCAAACTCTTGATCGTCTGGATGACTTGATCATTGATCATTTCCATATGAAACGATTGAGCAGCTCGTTTGAGTCGAAGCAAACGCATCATTTTCAGCAATCGAAACAAGCGAATGACTCGAAACAGCTTTAGTGACAGAAACGAATTGTTGCCATTAGTGAGATCCTGGACAATTGTATCAATGGGCACCGTGGCCAATAAATCAAAAACGAACCACGACTTGACGTATCGCAAACGAATGCGCGGCAGATCGTGAATGAAGACGTCGCCGTCGTAAAAGCCCGTGAAGAAATTGAGCACAATGTCAACGCCAAAGGAAGAGTCAAAGAAATAATTCATGACACGCTCCCATCCAACCAGATCTTTATCAAAGCTGATGCGATACGGGATGAGAATTGCGCTGTACGCAATGATGAGGCCAATGTAAATATCCCATCGGATCTTCCAGGTGCCTCTTGGCTTGATGACCCATTTGATGCTTGCACTGGAATTGGTGGAGTCGTTTTGATTGCGTGAGGAGTCGCTTTGGTTGGTGTCGATGGAGTTACCCAAAAAGTCGACCCCCCAGGTTGTGCCATCTCGTCCACGCACGAGTCGACGGAACGAGTGTTTTCGTCGACGCATTTGAAAACTGTTGCGTTGAATCAAATCTCGCAGCTCTTTGGAGCCACGACGTTTAAAGGTTCCAGTCTTGGACACTGGACCATCCACTCCTTGAAATGGCGCCGAATTGACAGAAGTTGCCATGCGACGAATTCCATTGGGGATATTTCGAATCGTTGGCGACGCAAACGAAGCGGTCAAAGGCACCGGACCGAGTTTGGTAATGCTAGATCGTCGAGGACCAGCCCCAACGGTTGTCTTTCGACGCATGGCGGCCATTTTGCTTGTAGACATGGTCGCTGTGGTGCTTGTGTGTGCTTGTTGTGGACTGAACGCAGTGCTTGCAACAAAAGCGCGCAAGCGGCCACTGTAGGTTTTCTCGTGACCAAACTGCTGCAAAAAGGTTCATCTCACGCTGCGTCACGCCCAAGACGCAACGACACCCCACTTCCAGAGCCCACTGTCTCCTTCCAAGGCCACAAAGTCAATCAACGGCGCTTTGCTTACTCGACCGCACTTGTTCGGATTCACTTTGATGAGTTTGCCGCTTTTTGTCGGATCAAGAAAACCGCCAACACGTGTATTTGAGGATCGGAGCGCAGCAGTGGTTGTTTGTCTGCTGCTTTCGGCTTGCTCACTCGTCCATTGGAGAAAACAGTGTTGCAAGCCACTAAATGCATGCGAAACGCCAGCCAAACGACATGCCACCGACCCCATTCGACCACAGACCAAGCATGCTCCCGTAACGGACTTCCTCATGGGGCTATTTCTGTTCCAAGTGAAGACCAAGCGAATGATTTTCTAACCGCAAAGGTTCCGTGTTATTTAACAGAATCAACTTGAGACCTTGAACCGAAACATGCACCTGACTCAAACTGCGAGGCTGTGCTGTGCTATCATCAAAAGGGCATCTTCATGCCCAAGGAAGCAGCCATTTTGGACATTTCACCCAGTTGGGAAGGATCCATGTTTTGCATTTGCTTCATCATGCGCATCATGTTTTGAGGACCACCCATTTGTGCCATCATCTTTGGGTCCATCGCCTTGGAGAGCTGTTGCATTACGGCGTTGGGGTTCCGTGCCATTTGTTTACCCAGGGCGGCATCGCCGGCCTTCATGAGCCCGCTTTTGCCCATTCGAGACACCACAGTCGCAAATTGCTTGTGGCACTTCAACAGAAACTCGACTTCAAACAGCTGACAACCCGAGCCTTTGGCGATGCGCATCTGGCGTGAAGCATTGATCTGCACCAGCCCGTCTAGTTCTGCATCGGTCATACTGTCCATCATGTACAAAAACTTGCGAAGTCGCTTGGAGTTCTCTTCTTCGCCACCGCCCATGTTCATCATCTGGCTCATGCCTTGTGGAAGACCTGGGATCATCGACATGACCTTGGAGAGCGGTCCCATTTTCATGACGCTCTGGAACTGTTTGTACATGTCTCGCAGTGTAAACACGCCCTTTTGGAACTTCTGCACCATTTCTTCCTGATTCTCCAGCATGCCCGAGCTCTTGACTTCCTCCATGAGTCCTCGAATATCGCCCATACCCATCAGTCGACTCACGAAGCTCTGGGCATTGAACGCCTCAAAATCGCTGAAATGTTCACCTGTGCCGTAAAACGTGATGGCAGACCCAGTTGCGGACACGGCACTGAGCGCACCGCCACCTTTAGCATGGCCATCCAGTTTGGTGATGATCACACTGCCCACGTCCACGGTCTGGCGAAACGCTGAGGCCTGGTCGTATACAGCTTGGCCAATGGTCGAGTCCATGACAAAGACAATATCGTCCGGTTCCACAGCCGCTGCAACTTCTTTCATTTCGGCAAACAGATCGGCTTCCTGTTTGTGGCGACCAGAGGTATCGACGATGATCAATTCGTAGTTTTCTTTGCGGAACTGGCTGACACCTTCTTCGGCGATGCGCACGGGATCGGCTTCGGTGTAACTACCATAGAACGGAATGCGCAATTTGGTGGCATTCTGCTTCAGCTGATCAAAGGCACCAGCACGAAACGTATCGGCACAGACCATACAGGTTTTCCATCCTTTGCGCTGGTAGTAATGTGCATATTTCGCAATACTCGTAGTTTTACCACTACCTTGCAGTCCCACAAACATGATGACATTGCTCTTGTTGCGTTTCAGTTTGTACGGCTGAGTCTTTGGTTCCAGCATCTGAATCAACTGGTCCACGACAGCTTTCTGGATCAGTCTTCGTCGGTTGGTGCCGGCCGAAGAGTCTTCGAGGTTGACCGCCACTTTGACGTTGTCGCGCAATTGCCGCACCAGCGTGACTTGCACATCGGATTCCAATAAGGCACCGCAGATCTCTTTGAGAATGGCGTTCAGCACTTCGTCATCCACGACGGTCGACCGATTCAGTTTACCCAACGCATCTTGTAGCTTTGTACCAAGTTCTGCTAGCACCATTGTTCACCAGTATCTCCAAGAGGGGGGCTCTAAGTCGGTTCCTTTCACCTGGTGAGCGCTGGCTGCTACCTGCCGCGTTTTGCTTTTGGGTGTGAGTGAACGACGCCCTTTCGGAATTAAGCGAGGCATTCGCCACTTGGCATTTCGAACTTTAGTGCGTGGGTTGAGAAGGTTGCTAGAAGGTGGCTCCAAAGCATTTTTTGGTGCGACATCTTTTGTGGAAGAAAAAGGGACCAACACAACCGAAAGAAATGACGAATCAGTCCAGTCTCCGTGTCCCAGCGTCTATTCGTACTTAATTCGGACCGGTGTGTTTTTTCAGTTGAAGCATCTGGTGATGTGCATGGTCGGAAATCCCCTACAACGTTAATGCCAAGATGCTGGCCAGGCTGAGTAGAGCAGCATTCCGCAATTTGCCTTCCGCCACGACCGCAACCTTCTTCAAGTCCAGCTCCCCAGCGGCGGCAGCAGTGATTCTTCCTTCTTCTTCTCGCACGACCCTTCGTTCCATGAGCAGCTCCTCCAAGTCATCGTCGGCTGAACAAGCCTTCCCCAAGGACAAGCCCGAAAGCGAATGGAAAGCCACACTGACGCCGACCCAGTACCAAGTGCTGCGACTCAAAGGCACTGAGCGCGCTGGCACGGGCGAATACAACAAGCATTTCGAGACTGGCACATACTTATGTGCTGGCTGCAAGACGCCGCTGTACAAATCCAACCATAAGTTTGATTCGGGCTGTGGCTGGCCAGCTTTTTATGACGCGATTCCGGGCGCCATTAAGGTAAAGGAATCGCTTGCGCTTGGTTGGATCGGTTTCGCGTGAAGGGTCATGCAGAGAGTAACAGACACCATCTTGTTCCTGATGTGTGATGGACTGCAGGCTGTTCCGGATGCAGATGGATACCGCACTGAGATCATGTGTGCGAACTGCGGCGGGTGAGTGATTGTATTGAAGGTAGGTTTCGACGTTTGGAGCATTGATGTTCTGACTTGACTTGTGCGTGCATTTGTTCGGTTGCCGTGAAGTCACATGGGCCACGTGTTCAAGAACGAGGGCTTCAAGAACCCCACCAATGAGCGTCATTGCGTCAACAGCATCTCGCTGATGTTTTACCCAGGCGACATGCCCGAGCCATGAGGTAGCAAGAAGATCCATTGAACACCATGCACAATAAACGAAAATCCAAACAGTGTTGAATTGCTTCTATGATCAAATTGCCCTTTTGGGTTTTGTTTATGCTTTTCGGCTCTTTTTGCTGCTCTTCTTGGACTTTTTGCTCTTCTTCTTCAATGGCTCGGCTTCCTCCGATTCCACCGATTTCTCTGGTTGCGTTGCTTCGTTGTCGTCTTGTTCCTCCTCGTCTGTGTCTTGCGCTAGTTTGCGTTTCTTGTCCTTGCGTTTGTTGGATTTGTCTATTTTGCTCTTCTTGCTCTTCTTCTTGGACTCCTTCGACTCTTCTTCCTGCGCCTCTTCCTCCTGTGGATCCTGTGTCTCTTTCTCTTCTTCTTCTTCTTCTTCTTCTTCTTCCTCCACCGACTTGCTCTTCTTCTTCTTGTCTTTCTTTGCTTTTTTGTCCTTCTTGTCTTTCTTCTTCTGCTTCTTCTTGGACACTTCTTCATCTGCTTCCGACTGCTCGTCCGCTTGCTCTTCCTCCTCCTGTTTTTCTTCTTCGCGCTTAGCCTTTCGCTTCTTCTCTTTCTTTTCTTTCTTCTCTTTTCTCTTTTTCTTCTTGTCTTTCTTTCGCTGCTTGCGATCATCGTCGTCTTCTTTGTCATCTCCATTGGCATCTTCGTCCTGTGGCTCTTCCTCATCAAAGTGCTTATGCGAGTAGTTGCCTTCGCCTTCACGCACAAACATGGCATACAGGCCTTTGGTTTTTCCAGCAAAATGCCAACCACAGTTAGCAACGCTCAGTCGCGATATTGGACGCATCATCAATCTCACCATTATCTGGCAATCCATCTGTGCGTTTGCCTCCTTTGGTTCGAGCGATGCCGCTGGCAAAGCCCAGACCACCCTGTTTTCACACCACGAATCCATGAGTCAGCGCGTCATCTCTTTTCTTCCATCCAATGTGATGCCATTCAGCACTCACCGTTTTGCCTCGCGGCCGTAACTTGGACAACGTCTCGTGCAATTGCAGCAATTTCGCCTCCTCCATTTGTTCCCAGTCAATCAATCCAACAGTAACGTTTCCGAGTCCTTTTGGTGTTGTTGGTGGCCTTATAGTAATTGCTGACCTTTCCCACAGCCAACAACCAAGCCCAAACTGTTAATAACAACCATAGCAGGTACATGAAACACGTGAACGTTGCACGAAGGTGCACTGAAGGTGCCGCGCCATTTTAGCCACTGCTTTTGATTTGCGTTGTGGTGCGAACGAGCTCAGCAAGAAGAGGCCGTGGCAACGAGAATTGAAAGATGAAGCATCGCATTGCGTTCCGTAAGCTCAACCGCCCGTCCGAGCATCGATGGGCCATGCTCAGGTCAAGAATCTTCCTTCTCTTCATGTGTACTATCTGTGGCTCTGGTGATTGTCAGCATCATGGCCAGTGCAAAAGCAATACGCACACACAGTGAACTAACCACCCCAACGATTCTGAATTGATGAACAGGACAATGGTGGATCAATTGATCAACCACGAGCGCATCCATACGACGCTTCCCAAGGCCAAGGAGCTTCGTCGTGTCGCGGAAAACGTCGTGACCATTGCGAAAAAGGGCGATCTCGTTGCGCAACGCAAAGCGCAAAGCATTCTGCGAACAAAAGAATCCATGGAGAAGCTCTTTGATGTGTTGGCGCCACGTTATGCGTGAGTTGTTTGACGTAACAGCTTCTTCCTGACAAACAACGTGATCACTGAACACCGTTGATGCATGCAGTGATCGTGATGGTGGCTACACGAGAATCGTGAAGGCGGACTTTCGACGTGGTGACAATGCCGAAATGGCGTACATCGAGTACATTGACAGGTACAATTCCAAGACATATGTGTGTCCCACCGACGAAGTGGGAGTCGCATGCTCACACACTTGTTTTGTTGGTTGTGCAGACCGGGTGAGATCCGTCGTGCCAGACCAGGTCAAAGAGCAAAAGTGAAAGCTGTGGAGACCAAGGAACCCAAGGAAGCTACGCTTGAGGAACTGTAGAGACAGCCCGTCATACAATCACGCAGCCATGTGGGCTGTTGACCTCTCATCTTTGGTTGCTTGCCTCAAGGAACTCATCAGGATTGGATCCATGCGAACAGGTGCTGATCTGGGGGGATGGGGAGGAAAAGACATAGAAACAGCGTAGGAACGAAGGGAATGCGTCAGTTGAATGAAATGCCCCTGTCGCGAGCAATTTGAAGAAGTAGGTGCCCCATGTGTCTTATTCTGTGTTGTGCGTTTCTGAAGCAAGCAAAACTTGAAAACCAAAAACTATTCATGTGATCAACTTACTCTCAGACTCCTGGTGACTGGCAGTGTCTGTTCCCTCTTCTTCGTCATCTTCTGGATCCACAGGTCGTCTACTACTGGACAATTGAGGCCGCCTTCGGTGCAGCATTTGCTGCTGTTCCTCCTCCTCACGCTGGCTTTCGTCCACGAGATCGCCGTCCTCGTCGCTCTCTACATGGGGTTTGGACTGCTCTAAGTGATGCAGACGCTCGTCGACGATCAAGAGCAGATTCTGCACTTTGACCATGTCATCTCGAAGCGAAGTCACCGCGTTGCGGTCATGGGAGAGCCGTTGCAGGCTCTCCGTACAGGCGTTGGCATTGCGCACCATGTCTTCTGGTTTGTTTGCTGCTGGACTTGTTGCTGCTGACGCTTCATTCATTGGCTGTAACTGGGTGAACCCCAATTGGTAACTCGTAATGGCCGAGGTATTGAAGCTGTAAAGATTTCGGATGGCATCCAGTGGCTGGGAAGTGGTCAGATAGTACCGTCCAATAACGGTCTGACACTCGGAGCAGAGCACTTCACGATATGAACTGCCTAAATCTAACTTTTCACGAGAGGTTGTGGTTTCCGTGGACAATTTGACATTGACGCAGTTGCTCAATGTCACCAGCAGCAACTCTGCATTGGACCCCACAAAGGCATATGAATCGCCAATGATACTTCTACACGTTGCACACTGGAACACCACTGGCGAGTTGATCTCGTCTTCTTCGTCCTCCTCCTCCTCCTCTTCGTCCTGCTCCTCCGCTTCACCGTCTGCTTCTTCTTCCACCATCTCTTCCTCTGCTAGTTCCTGGCGCGTGCTCACACCATTGCGCTTCCTTTTGCTTGCCATACGAGTCACCTGCGGATTGCTGACTGCTTCTTCATCGTCCTCCAGTTCCTCTTCCTCTTCGTCCATTGCTTGCTCTTCGACTTCCTGGTCAGGTTCCTGTTCTCCGTCCACTTCGTTGACCTCCTGAGTCGGAAAGTGTCGCGAATGCAACTGGGAAGCCGACGACGATGCTTTAAACGCCGGTGATGGAGCTCGACGACCAGCCACAATCGCAGGCGAAGAGGCCGAAGCTCGACGAGAAGATGAAGGCATCGGTGGCTCAGATGTTTGCACCAATTGCGGTTTCAGCTTTTTCTTCGGACGTTGCTTCGAACCAGTTGCGTTTTCATTCCGAGCTGAACCACCTGCCCACCGACCACCCGGAGAAGTCAACGAAGAAGTCGACGATCGCCGAGCCATTCTGTTGTCGTTTTGGCTTTGCTGGTTTTGACTTTGTGTTTGCGCGCCAATCTATGTGGCGCACATCATTCAGATGTGGTTGACCTAATATATAATATTATATAACCAAATGTCCAACAAAGAATGTGCGCGAGTAGCTCAGTGGTAGAGCGTTCGATTGCAGCTCGAAGGGTCACTGGTTCAAATCCGGTCTCGCGCTTCTTTTTTCCTTGCTCATATCAACGCTGACATGGGACATCAATGAAAGCTCCACTTTGGGGATATGTCAGTTGTGCTCTATTCTGTTCTTCTGAAGAATCTGATGAGCAATCTGTGAAACGATCCGCTGCAACTCTTGTTCCAACTGGATGGCTCCTTGCTCACAGCTCGCTTGTGGCTGGTGCAACTTCTCTATGCAACTTCTGGTTGATAAGCTCTCGAATCGATGGGTGAAGCCCGCTGCAAGTAGTTGCTCATGAAACACACGGAATTTCCCTTGGACTTTGCTGGTGCTCAGCACAAATACTTTTCTACCACTTGCAATGGCTTCGGTTGTCATAGAGATGGAGTCCGGGGTCGTCACGATGGCTGTTGCGCAGCTCAAAAACTCCAGAAACGGATTCTCGCCTTGGCCATTCCAGATAAACAATTGATCGTTTGGGATGCCACGACCCAGTTCTTGCCTTATGAGCCTTTGGATCTGCCATACCGAATACAAATGGGCGAAACAATCAGTTGAAAACAAATGCACGTGAAAAGATGCGACTCACCGCTGGAGGCGTTCTACGAGAAAACGTCACAAGCAGAATGGCTTTTGACTGCATTACAGTCGTAACCTCCAACAATTGGCGACACATTTCAAGCGCTGTTTGCTCTGAAAACGCAAAGCCACGGCACGGACCGCCCACCAATAGCACAAGCCGGCAGGCCCCCGACGCTGTGAGATACTTGGAGACCAGCGATTTGTCGTGGGGAGCAGCTTTGCTGGTCCATTTCGTCAGTTCTTGATCAAGTTGTTGGCTGGTCAAGTCATAAACCGTTCCATGGGTCAACCAGAGTCGATCTGGAACGTTTACGTTTGGCAATGGTGCTGTCGTTCTTGTGGTCGACAGCAGTGTCAGTTGTTTGCGCCAGGGATTCCAGCCTGCATGTGGACGCCAGTCATGGCGAGGTGTCACAACGGCATCAAAGTAATCGAGGCTGGTGCGAGGATGCTGGATCTGAATACGAAATGGGTTACGGCTTGTTGCTGTTTGTGTCTGGAGACGTGCACAGATCGATGCTGTGCTGCGACCGCAGCCAATGACCACATCGGCATTGTTGAAGGCTTGGTTGCATGCTGGTGAATCGGATGGTTCCGATCGACGGTACCCAAGCCATGGATCACCCAGCCAACGCGACAAAAAGATCTGTGCGCTCGCAGGCACAAACTGGAAGCCTATTCTGGCCAATTGCCGGCATCAGTCGCCCCAATCCATTCGTTTATCCGTGGCGAGCACCAGAGTCCTTCTCTGTCTCATGAACGTACCTTTGCGCAGTTCTACGCGAGCAAACGCAATGGCACTGGCCACTTGTTTGTCTTCTCGGAAGCTTCGCCGCAGTCGCGAAGCCAACGCAAGAGCTTGTTTCTCCGCACCAGCCGCTCCGTTGCCCAACACCAGTATGCGCAACAACGGCTTCAGATCAGGAACCATCCTGAATCAGATTTGGAATCAGACATAGTATGACCCCAACAGAGAAAGCATATGAAAAGCTCCATATTCATTGATTCATTGATTCCTTGCTTTCCCTTTCAGCATTATCCACTCTCTCTTCTCACTGAAAAGAACACACAAGGAAAGGTCCCCCACTACCACGCAGATGTCAAAGATGCAAAAGCAGAAGAAACAACCATTCGTCCCGTCAGTCCCAATCGCTTAGTCCTCGTCTTCGTCGTCTTCATCTTCACTTTCTTCTTCGGCATTCTTGAGCCACTCAATAAATGGCTGCAACAAACTCTTCAACGTGCCCGCTTGGTCGTCTGAAATCTCCCAGTGAGCATGCAACTTACGGGTCTCTTCGTCGGCCCATTTGACCAAATTCTCTTCGTCCAACAAGTCTTCGTCGTACAACAACTTGAGAACAATTGGGAACGAGTTGATAAGATCGGGATGCTCCACGGCGCAAAAGTGTTCCACCAGCGCAATCAGTTGGAGCTGAGCATGGGTGCCCTGCACCAGCTTCTCTAGGACAGGCGCGAACTTGGCCACTTGGTTCGAAGAAAGAATGCTGCCATCAAAGGCCGCACGGAAGAAAATCACCAGACGATCGGCAATGGGCAACGCAGTGTACGTCTGCAAACGGCACACTTCCTCAAAGATCTCGGACTCAGTATGGGCATCCTTCAAGTAAGTCTGCAGATTCGACACGCCGGAAGAAATTGCGTTCTCGTCATCAACTTCCAGATTGTCTAAAGTAGCAACAACATCGTCATCGGAACCGGCAGCCGCTTGTTCCATGGCAGCTTGAGCAGCTGCTTCAATAGCAGCAGCCTCAGCAGCACGCGCAGCGACAGCTTCGGGAGACAGATCAGTGTGCCACTCGACTTCATCCTCGACAGGTTCTTCGCGTTTGTGATCTTTGTGCTTCTTCTTCTTGTGCTCCTTCTTTTCACCCTTTTCACCCTTTTCCTTCTTTTCCTTCTTCTCCTTCTTCTTCTTTTCGGGCGACACTTCTTCGTTCTCGGGTTCATCACCATTGGAATGACTCTTTTCCTTATCCTTGCGCTCTTTCTTCTTCTTCTTCTTGTCGTCCTTATCGCCTCCCTTCTTGCTGCTGCGCTTCATGGCCGTGTGTTCCTTGAGGATAAAAGTCGTCAACTTGTGGTTCATGTCGACGGCTTCCACAGCACCACACGCATAGCATTTGTGGTAAATCATTTGACCCTTGAACTTGTACTTAGTCTCGGGCAAACGGCAACTGGGGCACAACACGAAGAGTTCAATGTACTTGGACAAATGATTTTGCATGGTACCCGCATCAAACGCGCCATTAACAATGGCACGGTCGGTTTTCTCGTCGTATTTGGATTGGGCACCCAATTCACAGCCGAAAAACTTGCACACTTCGCCCGTAGAACGATGCAGCGACAACGCGATATCCGCGCAATTGACCACCAAGGTCTTGATGCCATTGCCGCGTCCTTCGATTTTGGCCATCAAGCGTGGCATCTTGTAGCGATATTCCGGGTCATCGACCGGTTGGGTTCCAGCAATGTTCATAATCGACATTTTGGCTCAAATTCTCGTCTTGTCTTGGCACGGATTCTGCTTCTTCGTCGGTGACTTGGTCAGTTTCTCGTCTTGGCGGGAGAAAAAGCTAAATGGCGCGTTTTAGCTACGATGGGGACACGGACACTTTTTTCTTTTCCACGTGGAATCACTCGTAGTTTCAAACTGAACCCAGGAAAGTGGCCGGTTTATCAAACGCATGCACAGTTTGGGTTGGATTTTCCGAGTAAACTGATGGGTAGTAATGACTACTACTTGCAGGGGCTCTTGCGAGGCTGTGCGAAACAGGGCAGCGGCGAACGGCGGGGAAAAAAAGTCGACGGCGGCAGCAAACAGCAGCGACGACAACAAGTGGGGGAGAAAGCAAGCGGCGGCTACACACAGGGAGACGGTTAGCAAAGGGTCGGGAGGTTTCTTTCTCCTCTGGCGTCAGCAGCTGCCGAACGCTCGGTGCTGACCAGACGAGAGCCATACAAAACACCAAAGACACTCACTCTCTGACTTCCTGCTTGTGCGGCAAATTTGGCTCTGGCTGGGGGCCAAGGACACTCACTCAACTAAAACGAGAGAAAGAGAAGGTCAACCCACTCTCCCGCAAAGAAAACACAAACACAACAGAAGCAGTGTACAAAACAGTAGTGTTTTAAACACTTGAAACGATTGGAGGATGACCGATGCTATTCGAACTTTGGGGGCGTTCACGTCAACCCCATTGTTGACAAAACGTTGGAAATCAACGCACGTGGCAACAGTGTTTTTTTCATCGTCATGTATTTTTATAACCGATCGCAAGGGTTAAGTGCACCTCCTCATCCCCACACACTCAACTATATACGCTCGATGCCTTATTAGGGGTAGGAAGAGCGGACGATGAACCCTAAACGATACGCTCTGTCCGCTACCGGAACACTTAACCTCAGCTGAGGTTATT
>JAMFLO010000066.1:0-118042 GCA_027475765.1 Paralagenidium karlingii | reverse complement strand
CCGCAGCGATCCTTGTTGCGAGCTAGCAAACACTGTTCTCCGTTCTTTTTGATAAAGTTGCACATTGTTATATTACTAAAGTTATATTTTTATATTCTATATATTCGTCGCTCAAGATCATAATTTTTTTATGATGTCACATTAAGGTATTGACGTTCGAGTGTTGCTCTCGATGTCGATTTCGACTGAGTTACCGTGAGTCACCATGAGTCACCATGAGTCACGACTGAGTCACCACTATGGTGTCTTATCAGCGTATTTCATTTTGATGTCTATTCATCCTCTAAGTCATTGTAGAAGGATCTCTATTTTACTGAGTTACCTGAGTCACCACTTTTATCAATAATCAATATATTATTATAATAAGGTATAGTATGATAGAGGACATACATGATATAGTGGTGACTGTAAATAAGTGGGAGGAAGTTACAAAAAGTGGTGACTCAGTGACTCATGCTGACTCTTATATCTAGAGGTACTCTGGTTGGCTGTCATTGAGAGGAAGGTGGTGACTCAGGTGACTCAGTGGTGACTCATTCACTTTTTAATGGCTACAGTATCGCTTGATCATTTTTGTGGATACCGGTTTTATTTTTTGTTATTGGTATATACTGGTTCTGCTCGGTTACGTTCAGAAGTGGGTTCGTATTCGAAGGTGAATCTTATTCACTTGGTTACTAAACCAAGGTAGTAGATGGTGAGAATAGTACGTTCATTACGATATGCATCGACACAAACATGTCTTCACTGGTTCTCCTGTATTAGCCTCTCTACGAGCGGAAATAAATAGATCACCACATTGGGCCGAGAGAACCCTTGGGGAGTGCGACCTCGACCAACGAGGCCTAACAGACGGCGCGAGTTGAAAGTCACATGAGTCGGATTGACGATAGGTATCGGATCCATAGGCGGAAGTGGATTTGCTCGATTATTCACCGTGTAGAGCTTGTACTGACGAACCCGCAGCGCTGGTGATAGACGAATGCAGAGAATGTATTCGACGCCGGGAAGTTGCCTCCACTGATCCGCTTTCCGATTCAAATGCGGCCATCCTCGTGAGACGCCCACTTCCACCTTTAATGTGTGATATTCGATCCACGTCATACCACCAGGACGAATGGCACCAATACCAGGAGCAGGACCAAAACTGCAATTGGGCTCGAGCTTTCGAAGACTCTCAACGTAACTCGATTCACGCGACACCAAGTGATCATCGTACGTACCCGTCGCCCTCAATATGGCCGTGTTCAAAAATCCACAGAAGCCATCATGAACACCAGATGGAAGTTCGACGATGTAGATTCGGCCACCTTCAAATGCCATCGCCCTCGACACCAGTACTTGAGTCTCCGACTTGACATATCTCTCCCAGTCTTCTAACGAGGCTTCGCAAACTTCAAATCCAGGATCCGCGTCATCGCGCTCAGCAGATAGCAAAGTAGCTTCGACTTCCTTCCAATCAAGCTTCTTGATGATGCCATTTATCCGCTTGACCGCCATGTTCCGCGCAGATGAAGCAGCTGACGGGGCAAAGTATGATTCCCCGTCCCCAAAGAAAGCAACGCTCATGTTTCTTTGTCGTCTTGTCCCAGAATGTTTGAATGCATGTGAGAGCATCGAGAATGTTCGTCCTGTCCGCTCGTCGTCCGCTCAACATCCGCTCAACCATCCCATATAAGAGCAACGAGCGTACCCCTAGACACCCTCAGAGACAGCGATGATGTACTGTACTGTACTGTAGTGGATGGTGGGCATTACACCTCCGTTAAATGTTGGAAACCCCCGTGTTTGATTTCTCTGGCATGAACAAGGAGAATGGGAGACCCGCAACAACAACAGCAACAGCAATATGACCATTTGACCGCTGCGTGTCGAGACGAGCAGTTCAGGTTCGTAATGAAATGGAGTTCTTCTTTCTACTGGCTGTTTGCTTGCTTTTCGCTTGACGGAGTCATCTTTTGTGGCTTTTCACCAGACAGCAAGTAACTGAGCAGCTCCCGATGGTCTTTCAGCAAAGCAACAGCCACTTGCATCAGCTTGTACGCGAGTTGGAGACGAATTTGAGCAATTCCAATGGCCAGCATGCAACAAAGATAGCAACCGAAGCTGATGGTTTGAAAGTGTCGTCTTCGTCATCCTCGTCGGCTGCTTTGGCGAGCCACGCGCGACCGCAAGAACTAGTAGACGATGCGATTGAGGATGATGGGTGTGGATTCACGTTTCAAGTGGCCAAAAATGCTTTTAAAAATGCAAACCTTGGCGTCAATAGCGTGGACAATTTGCTACTGCACCATCCGTCTACCGTTCATGTCGCCAATGCCGCCGAGTCACTCGCCACGCTGGAGTTGGCCACCAGCATCGTCCGATTCTTGCGTAATGCCTGCGTCAATTGCGAACGCAATCAGAATGACCTGCGAGCAACTGGCATTCTAAACACGGTGCGTTTGTTTGGCATGTGCTGGAACTGTATGTTTGGGTCTTTGACGGAACCTTCCAAATGATTGGGTTGGTGTGCGCCAGTGCTGTGAGCTTTTGCAACGCGTTGGTGTCTGGATCGACGTTCAGGATCAATCCATTCAAAGGTGCGATACATCAGCCCTCTCTGTCTCTGTTTCTTCCCATGTTGCGGCTCAATTAGATAGAAGCTCATATGAATGAATGGATGTCTGCTATTGTACTCTGTGCTCTAGTGCAATTGTGTTGCTTGGTCAGATCACGCTACAGTTTGCGGTCAACTTTGTTTCAGGCAACGAGACTAACCAACAACTACTGTGGGGGCATTTCTTTCCGGATGTCGTTCAAAAAATACTGGTGGAATGCCAGGAGCATCGCAAACTGGTGGCGTTTTGTGCTGCGTTACTGGTCAACTGCATCAAACCGCCATCGCTATCGCCATCGTCATTTCCACTGCAGTCTCGTCACACTAGTAATCGCCAGCCTAACGACGAGCATTCAGGTCCTAGCGAGCGTTGCCAACTACTGGTGATGCATCGAACGCTTTCGATGGTTCTCTTGCAGCGCTGTCTGCAAAAGCCCGTAGCGAGCTCCATGCCAACTGCAGAACTGATTCGTCAGAGCACCACAGAAGATCCTGCTTTTGAGTGGCTTTGTGTGTTGTTTGAAGTGGTGTTGCGTCATCAACAACTGATGACGTTGTATGCGAGTGTGGGCGCGTCATTGCTCAGCGAGTTATGGACAAGTGTGACTCCAGAACAGTGCATTCTGCTTCGTGTCGTGCACATGATGGTGGCATCTCGTGATGCGGACGCCAAAAAGACTCTCATCGTGCAGTGCAAAGTCGTTGAGTTTACCCAGCAAGTGCTGAATGCTCTGTTGAGTTCGTCCGATCATCAGGATACGCCGGGTCAGGCATCTCCAGATACAACAGGAGCACATGAAGAGTCTGAACCAAAGCATTATGAACGTCATGAGATGTGGCGTTCACTGGAGTACGAATGCAAGCTGGTGTTGATCGAGATTCTTGGTGAAAGCACTTCGTTCGAGGACTTTGCCGAGCTCTTTGGCTCGCAATCTAGTGGGTTGCTGGTTCAAATGCTGGATGAACTCGCCCGGGTGTGGAAAATGGGTCGCCAAGACAAAGACAAATCCACCAATGCGCCAACACCGGGTTCAGCCACCAGCAAGGCTTCGTCGGAACCCTTTGGCTATCGCTCCGCATTATTGCGCGTAATTGGTAATCTCTGCTACCACTGCTTTGAGAGTCAAGAGCTTGTGCGTGACCAGGGCTTTTTACCTTTGATCCTGAACCACTGCAACCTCGACATGCACAATCCGATGGTTCGGGAATGGTCGCTCGTGGCATTGCGCAATCTATGTGAGAACAATGAGGCCAATCAGAAGTTCCTCAATGACTTGAAACCGCAGGGTATCGATTCATCCAACACCAACATTGATCTCTCCAAGGCAGGTGTCAAGCCAGTGCTCAACCCCGAGACCAACCGTGTGGAATTGCACAAACTCTGATCTCTTGTCCAGTATTCAACCTCTTTCTTGCCGCAGTGACGCTCCTTGAACTCTGCCGTGGTGAAAACTGCTGGATGGAAGGTTTCGATTCGGATTTGCGTACTTTAATAGAGAATGGAGATTGTGTCCTAGTCGCTAAAAGCCTATCAAGGATGGAATGGGAGCCCCTCCAGAGTGATGCTATCGATCGATCGATCTATAATGGATCAGATCTTGATGATGACCGACTCGGGATCCGCTGCTTGCGGAGAAATGCCCAACTCGTGGCTGCGCAACTCGGCGCGCACGTAATCAAAGCCACAAAAGTCTTTGTCGTAGAAAGTCACGTCTTCAGCCACGTGGATCTTGTGCGGTTGCTCGGTGAACTGGGTGTCGAAATTGTTGACCAAGTCTTCGCCACAAGGTGCCGGCATGACGGGTGGCTTGATTTGCTTCTTGTAGACTTTGTCCCAGTCGACTTCTTTGAAAAACGCGTGCTTTCTCACTTCCACAATGCCCGTACCAAAGCCCAAACGGTCCTCTTGGCGCTTTTCCAACAGTCCACCGAGCAAATGGCGAAACTCTTTGGAAAGATTGGACGGATACCGCACGGGCTGGTACAGAATGCGCTGGTGGGTGGACTTCTGGCTGGACTGGGGAATGTAAAACGGCGGATACCCGGCGCGCAATTCAAAGAGAATGCAACCTAACTGCCACATATCGACGGCCAAGCCATGGCCATTGGGGTGGCGACTCACCATTTCCGGTGGTAGATACGTGTCAGTGCCGCACATGGTATGGGTGCGGCTTTGCTTGGTGTCCAAGCGTTTGGCCAAGCCCATGTCAGCCAGTTTGATGTGACCCGAGTCATCCAGCAGCACGTTTTCGGGTTTGATGTCTCGGTGCAGAATATTCATGGCGTGCATGTGTTCTAGCGCCAGGATGATCTCGGCACCGTAAAAGCGCACGACTTCTTCGTTGAAGCACCCGCCGTGGTTTTGCATGTGCAGAAAGAGATCCCCGCCGGGCATAAACTTGGACACCAAAAAGGCCGATTTGCCCTTGGCAAAGGCATAGTCCAAACCAATGATGAACGGATGGTCGGCGATCCATTCCATGACCATGCGCTCCGTGTACATGACTTTGGCCTTGACCTGGTTCATTTTCATTTCTTTGATTGCGTACAGCTGGTGGTCGGTGATGCCTCGCGCCAGGATCACACGACCGTAATGGCCTCGGCCCAACAACTTGAGAGTCTCAAAGTCATTGACGCAGGGCGCCGGGCGTTGCAACGAAGTGACTTGGCTGGCAAACCGTGCGCGATCTTTTTCGTTATCCGCCGCGAAGATGATGGTGCCTTTGCCGTTTTCCGGGGTGACGCAAAACACGTACCCGGCCGTGTCGTCGTCCACCAGCTTAATGGTGCAGTTCATCAGATTGATGTACTTGCAGGCGCGTTCGCGGCCATCGTCGCTTCGTGTTACGCGGTAGTAGACCAGAAACGAGGATTTGATCATGACGCAGTACTTGTTGGAGCTCCAGACAGGAAACAACTGTCTGCGTTTGCGGAAAATGTTGACAAAAGTGGACGGAAGCGCCTGGATGAACAACTTGGCCTCATCGCTTATGGTTCCATCTTTGCGGCCAAAAACATTCAACACCATCGCGTGGTCACGAGCAGAGTCGACTTGCGCGTGGTTGGTGCTGGCGTGCTGATGGTAGACAGGTCCCTGGCACCGCGAATATCTTGCACAGGCAGCGTGGAAGCCTGACCAATTGATCGATGTCGACGATGTCGACCAATTGGAGACGGCCGACGAAGTGGATGCAGTCGAAGAACAGCCCGAAGAACCACTGGAACGTGTCGCCAACGATGCAAAAGACCTGCAGGTGGTGGTAATGGTGGTGGGAAGATTTCTCTTTTGCGCGAGCAGAAAGAATGCGACCCCGAGGCTTCGCTTGGCCTTCAACTCCAACGCGATCTGAGAACACGAGCACACGACTTGACAGGCCACGGGAGCTCTGCTTCGTTATCCAATGGCCAAATGGGAAAAATCCCGTCCGGAGGCGTTCAGCCACCGCGCCGTCAAAATCGGAAAATGGCACCGGCAAAAAATGCAAACAGAACCCACGCGGTTGACGACGTTAAGGTTCACGTCCCACGTGCCCGACACCGTCCGGGTTCAGAACCCCGAAATCCAAAGGGCCAGATGACGAGTGGCAAGACCACCAAGCCAGATGGAAGCCCCACAAGCGCAAGCCAACAGACGAAACAGACGCCACCGAAGAAAAAGAAAAGAAGCAGAGACCCAACGCACAAGACACCAAAGAGAGCGACCCCAGACAGCCAGGCAGTTCCCCCCCCCCCCCGCCCCGCAGGCCAGGCAAGTAGACAGGCAAGCGCACCACGCAACGCCAACACCAACACCAACACCAACACCAATCCCAATCCCAATCCCAATCCCAACACCAATACACACACACACACCACGAGACAAGTGAGTCAATGGTGTTCAGAGTTCAGAGGATAAGACGCACGAGAGGACAAGGCCAGGAAGCAGACCAAGAGGCTGACTTACTGCATTTGACCAAAGAGAGCAAGCTGCCTGATCCGAGAAGCACTGATCCCACTAGAAATGCACAGAAAGCCTGCAGTGCTGGTTCATTGGTGCGCTCGGCAAGATGGGCCTCTACGTCTGGGGTCGGAGCGAGGCAGGAAGTGCACACCGTTCCCATCCGTGTAAAGATAGCCTTTGGCTATGTTTGGTCCTGCCAATCACCAGGCTCGGTGTGCCATGTCCTCGATGCTGATTGGGTTGCCGCGCAACTTGAAGCGGCGTGGAAAGGATCCGACCAGCTGCCACACTTGACCACGTCCACGGTCCCCAGCGAAGAACACGACCAAAGGAAAAGGCCAAAGTCAAAGGAGTGCAGAAGGGAACATTACGATGACATGGCACCACGGTAATGCCTCCATAGCCACAAATCCATCCATGCATATATATATATATATATATACACACACACAGAGGAGGAAGACGCCTCTCTCCACACAAATGCTAACAACCCCCCCCCCCCACACACACACACACACCAATCTTTGTCACAAAGAAGGAAGGATGAGCTTGATACAGTTTGCATCGTCTATTCAGTGTTGTACAGATCCCATGGACTTTGTCATCATTCCCCATCCTGAGTGTGAGTGTGTCTGTCCCTAAGGCTGGAGGATCCCCCAGAATAGTGTGACCAAATTGGTGTGGTGCGTCCCATTCACAAAGATTGGTTCCGCTCTGAATAGTAGCCTCAGCCATCTTTCTGTCCCCATTTGGCGGGGGCCTGGCGCGTCAAAGAAACGTTGAGTCGCCATGCCATCATCACAACTGCCCACGGCAGAAAGCCAAACCACCGACGCCATCACACTGCGTTGATTGGTCCTCTTTCCACGGAACAAGTCAAGTTGTGCAGTTGGGTCCAAAGAGAGATGAAACCGAGTCCGCCAGCGCCCCATCAGAGCGAGTTTGTAGCCTTGCAGACACCTCGATCCTGTGGGGCTTCCCAAGAGGATGCGTCAGACAGCTGTGGACTGCTGCATCGCAATGGCTCGAGTTCCTGCTTGTCTTCGCAGCAACCCACCCACGCCCACGACTATGAGCAAAGCAACAGTTCCCACGCACTTTCCGTTGGTGCCACACCGTCCACTTGCTTTGTGCCCGCACTGTGTCAATGGATCCACCACCATCACCACGACCGTCTAGATGATGGCCAGACACCATTTCGAAGCCAAGTAGTTGACCATCTCCTTGCGCTGTTGGTGGCTTGCGGTGGCCACGACCAGACTGCTCAGCAGGGGGCCTCGCGATTGTCTTTCCAGCAAGTTCGCTCTTTTGCGCGCGAGCTGTTGGCCATTGGAGACTGCTGTCTGGTCACGGGCGAAATCGATCGCCAGCTGGCTATCCAATTGTTTGGCTATGCGCGCGCCGACTTGAGCCATGGCATGAGTTTTGAAGAGTTTGATTTGCTGATGAACCATCCTTTCTGGGACGAATGGTTGCATCGAGTGATCCAGTGGACACCTCGACAGCAGACCAACAAATCTCCACCTCACGAAGAACCAGAAACACACCAGCAGCACCAACTGCCAGACCCCAAACAAGCAATATTTGCAGAAGAAGAAGAAGAAGAAGATAAGTCGTGTTCCTTACGCAGGATGTTGCTGCAGAGCTTTTGGCCCTTTTTATACGCTGCCATCATGATCGGTGGCTTTGTCGGCAAATACTACCATTATGGACGCACCGGTGTGCCGTGGGAGACCATCACGGGCCAAGCCATGGCAGTGGCACAGGCGTTTACCCAAGTTGCTTTGCTTCACGCGTTGTTACTAGTGTTGCCCGTGAGTCGATACATCGTAGCCTTGTTGCGCGTCACCCGCCGAGGCGCATTACTTGCTGGCGTCGTGCCACCTTCCAATCTGCACCGGTTCCTCTCCACCATGTTGTTGATCACTGGTCTGTGTCATGGCATCGCTCAGTGCGTCGTGTTTGTTCGCGTCAGTGAGTTTTGCCACGAAAACTGCGACCAGTTCTTTGAGATTTTCCGCCACGGAGAGTTTGACGCTGTGCAAGAGTACAGCGACCGGGGCTGCGAGTGTGTGCTACCCAAAGCAGATCTCCTCAAAAGCGTGCCGGCCATCACGGGTTACGTCTTGATTGTGCTCTTGGCACTGATGATGTGGATCTACAGCGATGCCATTGGCCAGAATCGATACCACGTGTTTGAGAAAACCCACAAGTTGCTTGCCATGGTGTTCACCGTGGTGTTTTGTGTCCACGGCATCAAGAAATGGATCGAACCGCTGCGCGCGTACCATTACGTCGTGGTTCCGCTTGTCCTCATCGTATTGGAACGCATCAAGCGGTTTGTCTGGTGTGCGCCCAACCGCTCGATCCATCTGAAGAAATGGTACACCAACAAAAAGCCCATGACTTGCCAACAGCATCAACACCACCAGAGCCAAGACCACGAACACAACAGCAATGTACACGACGACGACTTGATCCTGACGCTTGTGTTTGACATGCCGGCCAGCATGAAACCACCGGCGCCAGCATCTTTTGCGTATCTGAGCTTTCCGCAGATCAGTGCCTTGGAGTGGCATCCGTTCACGATTTTCTGGGATCCCAGCAACCACGAACTCTGGTTTTACGTGAAAATCGTCGGCGATTGGACCCAAAAGCTGCATGATTTGTTGCTTCAGGATGCTTCGCTGCGAGCCGACGTCAAACAAGTGAATCTGGATATTGACATTGGCCATCGACCGATCGAGACGTTGTCGGCCCATTCGATTGACAGCAGTGCGCTTGTGAAATGTCTTTTCGACGGCCCCATCGCCACGACCACGACCCAGTGCACCCACTACGAGAGTCTCGCATTCATTGCAGGTGGTTGTGGCATTGTGCCGTTCCTTTCGGTACTTAGCCATGTCGTTTCGGTCTGGTACTCTCCACCATCGGATGGTTCGAGCAGTAACAATCACCACCAGCACCACCAACGCAGTAGCGACCGCTGGCGTAGAGTGCAGCATATACAGGTCGTCTGGGTGGTGCGTCACCTGTCGGAACTCGAAGCGTTTACGGCCACCATCGATAAATGTCTTCAACCATTACATCAACAAGGTGCACAACCGCTTCTGGAGAGTTGCTGTGTTCATGACACCACCAGCAGCGATGACGATCATCTTGAGCACGACCGCATGCCACTTCAGCTCGACTTTTCAGTCTTTGTGACCTGTTCATCCACTGAAAAGGCAACGCAGATGACGCTGTTTCGAAGCGATTTGCTTCATCGATTGCAAACGCATCTTGCGTCTGCGTCGAGTTCCTCCAGCGCCGAATTGCCGTTGGATATCGCATTCTTCCGAAGTCTGTCGCTTCCGTTTATCAAATCGTCGGTGCACTTTGGACGACCGGATTGGCAAACCCAGTTGCATCTGATCAAACGACACCATGAGGCCAGGAAGCCATCGCCATCACCTGCGACGTCATCTTCTGCTTCGACCAACAGCACCCTCGGAGTATTTGTGTGCGGCAACGAGTCCATCCAAAACGAGATCCAAACCCTCTGTCGTTCCTCAAAATTGCGACTTGACTGTCTGGTCGAAGAGTTTTAACATTAATGTACACGTTTCTTACTCTTGCTGTTTCTATTTGCATTGGCGATGGCCACACCGTTGGCCGTGGCAGGCCCTCGCTCCGAGTCCGGTTCCGAGTTTTTGTCCGAGGACTTGTTGTACTCGTCTTCGTAGTACGAGGTGCCATACGCCAAGAAAAACTCTTCGCGCACAGCAACTTCTTTCCAAGTCACAATGTACAACTGGTTCAGCATGATAGGGCTCGTCGAGTCTTGTGGATCGACAATGCACCCAGGCACTAAAATGCAATTGTTGTAAAAGCCACTTGCGTCCCAGTACACATCCGCAGGATACTCGTATACACGGTCATTGGGGAACCCACCAACCGATCCTTCGGCATCCACGAGGCCATCAAAAGGCACAAGCCGATGCCCATATTGGGTTTGAAACATTTCCACATCACGCACAGTGCCATTAACCACAACAAAAGTCTCCCCAAGCTCTCCACAACGCGCGACTTTGGTCAGTCCGTCGTGGTGCATTTCCTGAGTGATACGACGCACACCGAAAATGCACACGACTGAAAAAGCTGGCCACGGATGCGACGAAAGATTGAACAAGCCCCGGCCAGCGTCGGGGATACCGGATTTTGCGACACCAACTGTTCCATTGTCATTGGTTTCCGTGTAGGTGATGGTCTTGAGGTCCACTTTCTTGAACAACAGCTTAGGCGGCTTGGGAATGCGACGTTTCAGGGCAGCCAGTTCGGCGTCTGACAACTCAACCGCAGGAGTCGACGCAGAATCACTCTCAGTCGCTGGCGACGAACTTGAGGTCGCACTTGTCTTCTGCTTCTTACTGCAAACATGAACATACAGACGAAAGTTAGCAAGCTGATCATGCAAAACCAAATACTGGCAAGCACATACATTGCTGAAGCAGCTGCAGCTGCGGCTGCCTGGCTGAACACCGACGAGAGCTTCATTTGACGATTCATCATACTCCTCATTCCCACAGAATAAGCCCTTTTCGGATCGTGTTTGGCTTCTGCTTGTTTGCACAACTGAATGACATGGATCGACGGGTTGGCAACCATACGGTCACGACAGCGTTCACAAAGCTGGATCACAATCTTGGCCACGACTTTGAGTTTGCCAACAGCCCGCAAAGCAGCCGACGCCAGAGAATCCATTCTAAACACGGAAATCACTTGATTGACCAGTTCGTCTTTGGTACGTCGAACTGCTGGTTCATTCTCATCTGCGTCATTGTCCTCCTTTTTGATCTTCTTGGCACGCTCCAAGAGTTTGTCCATGTGTGGGTTGGTCGCATACTGCTTGGTCTTGATACGCCGAATCTTGCCAAACACAAACGCCGAGTTGTTCTGACACTTAATCTTCTCCATTTTTTTCCAGATGTCGTCCAGAATACCTTCATCGATGCTCATGACGGCGCGTTCCGCGGATTCATCTACGTCAAAAGTACACAAAAATGCCAAACGTAGCAAGTCAACAGGTCGTTTGCCATCCGGATGCTTGCGCTTCAGCGAGTTTCGGATTTTTTGGGTATTTGCTGTGGATGCAGACTGCAGCAGAAACGCCATATGGGTCTTGACATACTGGTGGAGGAAGTTTTCGCCACTTCTTCGCCCTCCTTTGTCGGTGGCCTCCCATTTGTTGTACGCGTGGTACTTCGCATTGACTTGCATGACTGCTTCGAGTTCATCCAGTTCTTCACGGGTTGCTCGAGATAAAAACACTTCCCATGGTCCTGGCGGGATACTGAATTGCTTCATAAACGCCACTGCTTGCTCACTAACCAGAGAAGACGATGATTGATTCTGCTGCGACTGCTGTGCTAATTGCTGAGCTTTGACAGGTGACGAAGTTGATGCTGCAGTCGTGGGTGATGTCGCAAAGTCGTCATCTAACGGCGAAATGTCCATGTCAAATGGACCACTTGACGTCGTACTGACAGTATCCTGCGTTGGCGAGTGCACGCGACTGCTATTTCCGATACCACCACCTTGAGTATCCCCGCTGTTGCTGTTGAAGTCGTGTTCACCATTCCCGTTGGACACAGCCGCACCGACTCCATTTCTCTCCAGAGATCCCCCCAACGCGCAAGTTCCGTTGGCTTTGGTAAAATCCAGTTGCCATTTCTTCCAGTACTCTAAAACAGCACGAATACTCTGAGACTGTCTGGCTTCTTGCGGTAGACAATCCAACCATCCTTTCAGGTTGGGTTCCATCTCTCCGACCAGTTTGGAGGCGTTTTTCATGCTGAAATCTGCTTCTAGTCGCTTTTCCGGTGGCACCGTGGCGCGCACTGACTTGATAACTTCGTGCACCAGAAAAATCAGATTCATTTTGGTTTTGCTCGTGGTTGATTCCTTGCGGATCACGCGTGTAATCCGTTCACAAATGGGCCCACACAACAATTGGTGTTTGACGATGAATTTCGCGCAATACTGGATGGCCGTGGTGTTGCCGCCCGAACCAGGTTTGGTGTCGAATTGGTCCAGCAGCAAATCCAGCTCCAACAGCGGGTCTTTGAAATCGTTCGAGAGCAATTTGGCCGTATTGGCCAACTCCTGAATGGTCTGTTGGCGGCGTTGGATCTTGGCCTGCAATTCCTGGTTGACCTCGGACACAATAAAGCCAATCACGACCCCTTCGCGGTCTTTACACAACGAGTCAATGGACTGGTCGCTAGCGCCGTTTTTTTTCAGCCGATGCAGGCACTTGAGCGGCTTGAGACAGCTGGGAACGATCAAAAACAACGTGCAATTGTACATGTTGGCCGCGAAATTCACACACAACGCGCAGCTATGGCGCTGCATGTACAGTTTCATGTCTTCGCAGTAATTGCTAGAGCTAATGGTGCTTCCACTTCCACTGTTCTTGTCTTTGGTCAGCATCACAAACTTACAGAAAACGCCCTTGGACGGGATGGCAGCATGTTTGGCGCGCGTATGGACCGAGAGTTTGTGTGGGAAATCATGCAGCAAATGACGCTTTTCGCTGGGCAACCGACCAACCAGAGGGATGGTTTTGCCCTGGAACTTGACTTCCAGGCGCCAATTGTCGCTCATGGCGCGCACGCAGCAAGGTGTCTCCTTCGGACTTGGGGCCTGTATTTGGCGCGTTTTGGTCAGAGAGCCACCTTACGTCCACCAACTCACTCGAGCTGAACCTGCTCTTCGGTCGCACTGGCTGCTCGACGGTGTGACTGAACTTTTCCACCAAAGACAAGCGGATTGAATAGAACCGGAGACCTCGACGGAAAGGCCCCAACCAAGCGCGGCACAACCCAGCGGCAACTGGCCAGAGTGTTGGTCCACGCTTACTGGTCAAAATGCAAAGGAAGAAAGGGAACACAGGACGGAAACTTGATGTGGCACGAACGTTGAACCACACCACGTTAATGATAAGACATCAAAGACCCCGCCAAAAATACTCCCACTGATTGGCTTGCAGAACCACTCAGATCGATAGCTGATTGGTTGATTTGGTGGAAGGAACAAATCTGAGGAAGAGGTTTAGTACTGTACACATGACCACCACATTCCAAACAAACGAGCATGTGTGCATTATAACAGGGATTTGTCGATATAATCTTAACCCTTCGAGATACCGCGCAAAATGCTTTCGGCCGTGCCGACGAGATTGACCGGGGAGTTGCCATCTGTGATGAGATAGCCCTGCAACCCCAACGATTGCAACAACTTCGCTTGTTGTTCGGGTCCAACACGCGCGATTTCGACCAGCGTTTCTTTGCCGATGGCGCCGACCATTTGCTGGAACTTGTCGGCTTCGATCTTCATGAGATCCTGTTTCTTCTGCACTTCGATCTCGGCGAATTTCTTGGCAAACTCCAGTTCCAGATTCTTTTCTTCTTGAAACTGCTTTATGCGCGCCTGATGCACGATTTGGTCCGCTTTCGCTTTGAGCTCTGCTTGACGAACCGCCGCCAGACCTTCAATTTCCGCGGCCTCCGCAGTCGCTTTGGCTTTGCCCACAGCGACTCCCTGGCTTTCCACCGCAGCACACTCAGCGGTCAACTGCACCAATTGCTTGCGTGCGGCTTCGGCGTTGGCCTGGTTTTCCAATTGTTGCTTGTGCAGCAAACCTTTAGCTTCTTCTTCTTCCTTCATAGCTTGGGATTTGGCACGCGCTTCCTGAGATTTGGTAGTGATCTCAATGGCCAGTTGTACGCTTTTCTGTAGCGACTCGCGAGTTAATGCATCCACGGGTTCCGCCGATTGAATGTCGACGTTGGTGATGCAGAGATTGTTCGCGTCAAACAGCAACGAAGACTTGATTTTGCCGGATTCGTCCACGCCAAACACCGACGAACGAATGATTTTGGCGCTGTGTTTGTGGAAATGATCAAATGTCTCGACAGCCACGGCTCCACGGATGCGAGATGCCAGCGTTTTACAGGCATCACCCACAAAGTCTTTGACGTTGAACACTTTGGCGGCGTCTTCATGGTCATTTTGATTCACCTGGAAATGCCAATTGTACGCGATGGTCAAGGACAAACGAGCATGGTCTGAGGTTTCCACCGTGATCATGTCACGCATAAAGTCCGGTCCAAGTTGCAAACACAATGTTTTGATCACGTTGGCCTTTTTCGGAACACACCCCGAGAGCCGAATGACCGTGAACTGTTCTTCGGGCTCCAACATCACCAGAGTGGGGCCGAACATGATGCGACTTGAAGTGGTCTTGTAGTCGTAAACTTGCATGGCAGCGTTGTGTGGCACTTCAAACGTCACAACACGGGTAGGATCCCGAGGGGGAACTGGCACTGCAGCGTCAATGGCATTGCCAAAATGATCACCCGGGATATACGCAGCTCCAGCGGCTTGTTTGACCAACAGATCCTCCACATCTGGAGGAAGCGTCTTGGACCAGAGCTCTTCGGTGGGTTGCAGCATGTACGTCTTGCCTTTGACGGCACGTACACTACCCGTACGCTTCTCACGAACGTAAACACCTTCGTTCAAATCTAATGGAATGGCTTTGCGTACTTCGAGAATGGACACTTGAATGGGCGGGATGTACTCGCGAGGGCCATGCACCATCCATCGTTCACCGGCTTCGCGCCTCTCACTGGTGAAGGACGAATTTCGTGAAGAAGGTTTTGTATTCGTCGTCGTTGTAGTGGTGGTAGTCGTTTCCTCCACTTGATGATCAATAAAAGTCTCATTTGCCTGCACCAAAACAGCCTCATCATCGCCGAGCACGACGATATCCTGGATGCCACTCTCCAACTCTTCTCCAGGTTGCAAGAAAAAGCTAATCTCGCCTTTACGCAACTCGCGGGTGCCTCGCTTCTGAACTCCATCGACGACTGGATCCACAATCACACAGAACTGGCGGTTGGTCAACGTGACAATGTCTGCGGTGCCAACGATTTCTTCGTGGACATCTTGCACGTGGGTCTCCGCGACGTCGGAAGTCACGAGCCATTCTTCACCGGCTTTTCGCTTGATGCCATACACATCTGTGAAAGTCCGCAGAGCACGTAGATGCAGCGCCTTTTTATCTGTTAGAATATGGGCATTCAATCTTTCCACCAACGACTCGTCGATCTGTGGCAAATACGCGCCAGGAGTTCGCACCAACCACTCTTCGCCCGCATCGCGTTCGACGCCATGACCATCAATGCATTTCTTTTCAGCCTTAAACTTGAGCGCCTGGTTCTTCTGGATGATGATGGCATGAACGGTTGCGACAACTTCTTCTTCGACGCGCGGGATGTAAGTCGCGGGCCCCACAAACAGCCATTCATCACCAGCGGTTTTGTCCTCAAACTTGCGGGTCGCACAAATGCGCAGCGCGGTATTGGCCGCGATGATCGAGAGCTTTTTGATCTCTCCGCTTTGGATCTCCCCGGGGTACAACGGAAACGGATCCGGGTACTGGTCGAAAATGCGGAATTCCACTTCCCCGTGGCGCAATTTGGCCTGACTGTACTGGTCTCGCACGATTTCTCCTTTGTCATCATGCAGCACGGGGTTATGGATCTCCACATAGTGCTGCGCTGGCAGAATGATCATGTCTTTGATGCCCGTGAGCACTTGCTCGTGCTCTTGCCGAGTGTACGTCAGCGGCCCCGCGAGCACGCGGGAGACGTTCGAGTTGGTGTCCAGCACATGCACATACTTGTATGGAGGCAGTCGAATCACACGGGGCCCCCCACTGTGGTCGTCCATGTCTCTGCCCATTCTGGCGACGCTCGCGGGAAAGGAAGTGAGTGGGCGGGGTCCACACAAGTGATCCGCGCTCACTCACTCACAAGTGTTCAGTGAGTGAAGCTTTCCTCCCCCTTTCACACAAATTGACCAATCACAGCCAAGTTCAAGGTGTCGTTTTAAGATCGCGCAGGTATCGCAGGAAGTGGCCGCCACTGGTGTGGTCCACCTTGGATTCTTGCGATTGACAAGCCCGAGTTCTTGAAGTGGTAGGGAGAATCACACCAGGGCAAGAGACAAGCAGACCCAACGAACGAAAGAAGCGACAAGTAAGAGAAGGACAAACGAGGCGATTCCTTTGGCAAGTGAGTGGCAAAATGGACGCAAGAGTATGGCCAAGACGGTCGCTTCGCTCAGTTCTGCTGTTGTTCCCCTGTGTGCTGGTACTGGTCGTTGGTCAGATGGCTTGGCGTTGTAGCTCGACGTCCAACGAAGGGCTCGTTGAGAACCTCAAGAGAAGTGGCATCATCCAATCCAACCGCGTGTACGATGCCATGAAGAAGACCGATCGTCGCAAATATGTCGTCGGCAGTGGCTTTATTGGCATGGACAATGCCTATCTGGATTCGCCACAGCCCATTGGCTACAAGCAGACCATTTCCGCGCCGCATATGGTGCTTCCTTTCTTGAATCTTTCTTCATCTCCCTCCCTGGCTTGGTCTCATGCGTTGCTATGGCTTTGATAGCATGCGTATGCGTTGGAGTATGCGGAAATTGCCATCAAGGGTGTCCAGAACCCCCGCATCCTGGACGTCGGCGCTGGATCTGGCTATTTGTGCGCATGCCTTGCGAGAATGGTGGGGCTATCTATGATCTGTCTGACACTTCCATGGTGAAATCCCCTTATGAGTGCGCGTGACTCGCTTGACAACAATAAGGTCGAAGATGTGCATGGCCGTGTGTTTGGCATTGAGAAGATCCCAGAACTGGTGGAACTTGCACGCAGCAACGTGCGGAAGGCCGATCAAGACTTGGTCGAGAAGGGTATTCTTTCCATTGAACGTATGATAACTCTTTTCGGAGGTCACGAACCTTTCATTGATCAGAATGGAAATGAGAATGATTGCTTGATGGTACAGGTGGCGACGGATGGAGTGGATTACCAAACGACGGTCCTTTTCATTTCATTCACGTTGGGGCGGCTGCCGAAGCTGTGCCTGTGGCGCTCATGGAGCAGGTGCGCATTCTTTTTTTAATGTCGAGCTGGCAGGAGTTCAATTATTGGCAAAGCCAGTTGTGCGGTTGGCATCTGATGCACAGTCACAAGCACAACATGGTTGCTCGACCATGTGCTTGCAGCTTCAAGGAACCAGACTGATGTGCCTTGGTGTGGTGCCTTTTGGTGATTGTTGTGCACAGCTTGCTGAGAATGGTCGCCTAGTTGTTCCAGTGGGACCACATGGTGGCGAGCAAGTGCTGACAGAAGTTACACGAGCACCAGATGGTCAATTCATGCACAAAAAGCTTATGGGAGTGTCGTATGTGCCGCTTGTGCGCGAACCCACTGAACTGTGAGGAGGAACCCAGTCAGATGCAGCGGAGAAAAAAAGAAGAATGTCGCTGGTGTTTTGGCTGTTGTTTGTATGGAGTAAGATGGAGCGACAAACGAGGCTTCTAATTGGTCAGTTTTTGCGGCGCTTTTGCTTGTGGTGGGCGGTCATCCATGGAAGAGAATCTTACTTGCTTGTTCTGGGTCACCCAGCATTGTCTGTCGCTCTTCTCTTCCACCTTCACTCACATCCGCACGAGCAGAAGTGCGGAACTAAACGAACATCTGCGTTCCTCTCTCCCGAAGTAATTTTCGTTTTCGACACTTTCAGGTGCTGGAAGTTATTTATTCACAGTGCTTGCAACGTTGTTGGAGCAAGTGAAAAAAAACGGGAAGAAACGAAATGAAAATTAACCAGAAGATATCCCTTCCCCTAACAGATCCTTGTTGTGCTGAATCACACAAGAGCGACTGCAAAGGACCAAAACCTGTTCGATCGTTGACAAAAATGCCAAATGACAGAGCAAAGGGGAGAGTTAGGGTGACAGTGAAGTCAAAGAAAAACGCTCGAAAAGAGAAGACTTTTCTTGTTGACAGAGCAAACAGATTGCTGCACTACAAAGAGGAGAATAGCGTTGGTAAACTACCTCAACAAAGGTGTACACTTTGCCAAGTTTCCCCCTTTCGCTCTCGCGCAAAAGGCGGTGGGTAATTTATGTGGCACCACCATTTTTTCCTTGTCGAAAATTACTCGAATTGTATGCAATTCCCTTCACAGAAAAGTATCGAAAAAGCATCAAGTGAAGAAATAAATCCTACCAAACCAAAAGCAAGTGCAAAGCAAGAGCAAAAGGGAAGAGAAGTCAACGTCGCAAACCAACAAGCCCTGCTGTTGTTGCTGTGCAGTGAACAAACGAGCAAAAGGAAAGCGGCTGGGCTGGCTTTGTGTGTGAGTGAGTGAGCGAGTGAGTGAGTGAGCGATTGGGACTCTTTGCTTCTGTTGCTGGCCTGCTTTGGTTTCAGCAACAAAACAAGCCTTCAACACAAACGTGCTTGTGTGGAAGAAAGAACAGCTCCGTGCGGTCATCTCAGGTGCGTGCGCAAACGCGAATTGTAGAAGCGAGTCAGCTACTGCGACGACCACAAGTATCACCTTTCATAGCAGTAGTAGCAGCCGTGGTAGTTGTGCCAGCACCAGCGCGTGGGTTTGGTTGCCATTTCCTTTGCTAATTCGGCGTTTGCTTGTGTGGATATTTCAGCAATTCAGCAACCATTCAAGCAACGAGCAAACAATTGAGGCGACGTAGGAGAAAGAAACGAAGTCCAACGTCAGAAAACAAAAACGCCCGGCAACGCGTTATCTTTGCGCCCAGTCCAGCAATTCAACAATTCAGCACTTCGGCTGACAAGTGTTTTCTAGAAGGGTTGCTGAACACGACTCCCTGAGTTTTGCGCAGGTTGTTTCCGCACTTTCAGCCAATGCAAATGCCGATGCGGGAGCTGGATGAGAACGAGAATCAGAATAGCCATGAAAGCGGTGCCAGCAGCGTGGTGTTCCATGCCGATGACGTCATGAAGAAGGCGAGCTGTATTCTACCAGGTTCCCCTTCATCGTCGGCGTCAGCTTCTTCGTCGGGTCGCTTTGGGGACCAGTTGCGTCATGTCGATGCGTTTCGTCAATCAAGAGCCGTTGTGGCACCACCACCGCCTCCTCCGCCGTCACCACCAGAGAACCAGACCCACGAAGAAGACGAGTGGGGCGATTTTTTGAATATGACGGCCAGCGTCCTGGCACTGACTTCCACCAGTGAGGATCCTACGATGCCAAGCAAATCGACTTCGGCCGCGTCCGCTTCGGGGCCTATTTCCGCTCCATCGGCCCTGCGATTTGCCATGCATCAGATCCACCAACCGCAGAATATGGACCCGCTTACGAATCAGAATGCTGCAGACGACGGCGACTCGCCGTCCAATGCGTTGCGCAATCGCGTGCGCCGCCATTCACTGTCAGAGCCGTTTGTCATGAACGAGGAGAACCCATGGCGTCCGTTGGGCCGTCGTGCCACACTGACTCCCCAGGCTTCTTCCCACCAGAAAGAAGCGCGACTGCGGGCCAACTCGTATGCGGCTTTTTCGTCTGCAGAACTGGGAAATCTTGGTCTGAATCTGGGCCGAGCGCCATCTTCTTCGACCAACGATCACTCCAGTAGCAACAACGATCTTGTCACCAACACCTCCAGTGCCAACTCCGATGGCAATGACCCTGGGGCGGCCTTGTCGTATTCTTCGGCGGATTCCTGCCACTCCGAGTCGTCCAACCCGAATCTGAGTCTGGTCGAAGAACAGCGTGAAGATCTGATGGTCGAGCCCACCAATGCCTCAAGTCCGAACCTCGAGTTAAGACTGGATCTGGACGACAGCTTTGAATCAGCATCGTCGAGTCAGAGTCAGAGTGCTGCGACTTCGCGGCACCCGCAACGCAATCGGCTGCATCTGAGTCTGCAGTTGGAGCCGCCCAGTCAGGAAGAAGACGCTTCTTCGTCGTCGCTGGCGCCAGTGGTGCACCCGCGCAGTCGAAGTGACTTGGAGTTTATGGACGACAGTGGTGATGATGAGTTTGCGCCGCTTGGTGGCACCAAGGACCTATCGTCCAGTCGGGGCTCGGAGCGCATGTCGCCCAAGTTGTTTCATGTCAAGAGCCCCGTGCTGGGTAACCGCCGGGACTCGCAGACGTGGCAATTGCAGGAAGAAGAGTTGCTGGGATCACCTCGCTTTCGAAGTTCCAGTTCATCGTCGCCCAGTCGTCGCCGTGCAAGTGATGAAGCGCTTCGACGGGAAGAACAAGAGTCGTTGGACGTTTATCCTGGGGTCGTGCGGCACCTATCTGAGTACGTGAAGACTTTTTCAGACAGAGAGATTCAGAGAGTTGGAACTGATCATATTGGGGTTTTGTGTGCAGTGACAGCGGCCAGCTGCGATCGATGGAGGCTTCCATGGCGATGGCAACGAGCAATTCGTCAGCGCAGTTTGTGGAGACCCGTACGAAAGATATGCGTGCTGCGTCGATTGACTTCTCGGCGTTTCGTACGCCGAGTCCATCCATCAATCCGAACCAACCTCCGCTTCCGCCGCCCCAGGACCATCCGTCGCTGTCTGGTGGTCGTTCCCGTGCAAGGTCTTTTTCCTACTCGACCAGCAGCTATGGAGCGTCTTCTTCGTCGTATTCGAGTCTGATGGATGTGCATCGGCAGCGAGGAAGTCCGTGGAATGGTATCAACAAACCCATTTTGCGACCGCCACATCCTCATGAGTTGCAGCACCAGCTTCAACACCAGCACCTGCCGCCACCTCCACCCCAGTCAGCATCTCCGCGGCTTGAGACAAGGACTCGTTCTGCGTCTTCGTCCATGACTTTTTCCGTGCGAGAGCGTGTGAACAGCGACGATGTGCTGATCAACGATGTGCGCAAACTCTCGATTGAGATTCCCCATCCGCCGCATTCACCGAGACAGTTTGCGCCGATGCCGCCGTATTCCCAGGTATTTCGCAATGAATATGAGCGCGTCGTAAGAGTCTGAACTAACGTTCATTGGTGGATGCTCCTCAGTACGCTTCGCAGGCTCCTCCTCCAGGACGGCGTTACTCTGGAGATGGCGCGTTCGTTATGTCTCCGTTTTCGGAGCACCCTTTTCCGTCGTCGGCTGGCGAATACGAGCAAATGAGCCGTGGAGCGACCCGCGGCATGCGGTCGTACAGCATGGAATGCATGAATTATCCACCAAATCGTGGTGGTGTTGCTGGTCAACCACCTCCACATGAAGGCGGTCCCATTTATCATCATCATACTCCACCACCGTGCGAACCACCAGCCATTTTCCCACGTCCCACGAACTCGAATGGTGGTGGAGGCTTTGACTGGCCACGACCGATGATGGAGAACTCTCCAGTGTCTCCCCCGCTTCCACCAGATTCCCGTCCTGCTGCAAACTCTGGTTATCGTAATGTGAATGTGAATGCGCCACCGTTTCCGCCGTATGCTCCGCCTGAAGCCTACTATGAAGTGGAATTCAAGCGAGGTCGTCAGGAGCTCTTCTCGGGCAAAGGCTCCTTTAATCCTGGTGATTTTGTCAAGGTGGAAGCCGACCGTGGAGAGGATATTGGTCGAATTGTGAAGAGAATTGGCAATGACGGTCTGGGCGTTCGTGCGGGTGGAAGCGTGAGTGGCGGGGGCGGTGGCCATCAAGGGGCCTGTGGCGCCAATGGCGAACCTCTTGGATCCATGGCGCCGCTTCCGCCACCCCCTCAAGACGATATGGGTGGTGCTGTGGTGGTCACCCCATCCAGTAGCTCCAAGCAACGCCATGATGTGAAGCGTATTCTGTGCCTGGCAAGTGTGAAAGAGTGTGAAATGCTGGACCAACAGCGTCGCGAAGAGAGTGAAGTCTTTGAGGTGTGCAAGAGCAAAGTTCGCCAGCGGTTGTTGCCGATGAATGTGATCGACGCGGAATACCAGTTTGATCGCCACAAACTGACGTTCTTTTTCGAAGCCGACCGCCGCATTGACTTTCGTGAGTTGGTTCGCGATTTGTTTGCGATTTACAAGACTCGCATTTGGCTGCAACAAGTGGTCTCGAGTAATAGAAAAGCGACAGCAACGACTCCCTGTGCTCCGGTTCCCACCACGACTGCTGCTCCTTCGGCGTCTGGCCCTTCTTCTGGTGCTATGCTGGGTGGCAATGGTGGCTGTGGCAGTAGTGGCCCTGGAGAACACAACGCTGCTGCTGCGCATTAGAAGCATTGATTGAAACGTAGATAATGGTGTGTGTATTCAAGACAGGTCAACCAGAGGAAGCGACGGTGCAACAGGGTTTGCCGGGAAGGTTGATCGCGAGGAGGTCTTTGTGTGTGTTTTTGCTTTGCATGTGTTTTGGTGGTCCGACCAAGTGAGTGGGTTGGTAGAGCGACGACATAGAGAATGACAAACAAAATGAGCCGGAACGAGATCCACTTGCTGCTGCTGCTGCTGCAGACGACGACGACAAAGAGGACGAAGCGAGTTGAAGACGAAGAAGATTCGTGCGCGCTGCAGCCAGTGAGTGGGTTTCGCCGACAGAGACAGACGAAAAGAGAAAGAAGATCAAGTCGTAAAAGGCGGTTGCTTTGCTTGTTTATAAGAAGAAGAGAAATGAAGGCTTTGGGTCCACAAGTTGAGGTTGCCAGTCAGTCATTCAAGCTCTTCAATGATGAGCATGGCGCATGGATGGGCTGGTGGAGGTAGATCGCCTTGGTTTGGATGCGCAGCCGGTGTTGTTGGCTTGGGCGTGGACCACTTGGGCTTTGACCGCTGGGGCTTTGACAGCGCCAAGATGGTGTCGGCAGAAGGAGCAAACGAATGCTGTCGGTTCGTTTCAATTTGCTCGGACTCGAGGTCGAGTTCGGTGGTGTGACACAATGCAAACGTCTTGATGGCGCCATTGCAGTAGCGTGAGACCCCAGGGCCACCATTGTCATAGCCGTGCTCGTAGTCACCCACCGTACCCCCTGGCAAAGGCGGGACCAATGGCTTCGTCCTGTTCTTCTTCTTCTTTGTGAACTCTTCCCAGTCCGTTTGTGAATGCAACAACTTACTTTGCAGCGTGGCATTGGTGCGTCGTTGGCACCAGACGGACTGCTGGCTGCTGCTCTGTTGTTTGTGGTGATGCATCTGGTGCAGCATGGGCCCATCGGTGGAACTGATTTGCTTCCATTGCATTTGGCCTGTGCGCACCCAGGGCAAAGTCGAGGCCCCGTCGCTGAGCCATCGATGCTGAAGGATTTGCTGTAGCAATTGGGTTGTCTTGGTCTCCATTTGTTCTCTGGCTTGCGGCGAACAACGGGTCTGCAAGGCCACATGGAGTTTGCGACGCAGACGAAACCGCTTGGGTTTGGATTTGTCGCATTGGGCCTTTTGCAATTCCACGGCTTGGCGTCTTGCTTCGTATGCCAGCTGGGCCTGTTGCTGCGCTTTGGCCTGTTTGGCCAGGCGGTGGGCTTCTTTGCGCTGTTGCTTGGCCACCAGTTCGGCCAGCACTTTGCGTTGATCTTGAACTGTGTGGCATTTCGCACATGCATATATCAATGGTCCTGCTTGCGGCCCCTTCCGTCAAAGGTCATGTCAGTGCACGCACCGAGTTGGCGTTGTAGCAAGAACACAAAGCGTTGATTGTTGCTGGCAGTTGCAATTTCAAGCGCCGAATTGTGCGTCATCGAGTCCTACAACTTGCACGAGGCATCCCGATGGCCATGAACAAGTCGTCCGACCCACCGACCCCCGTGACCTTCAAGGAATTTGCTTTCAACTCGACCATACTTTGAGCACGGAGGCGCCGTGACGAAGCAAAAGCTTGAGCATACCAAGATGGTTGTGCGTCGCAGCCCACCGCAGTGGTGAAAAGCCTGACTGCACCAAATAACAGGCACAAGCAAATGATGATGATTCCTGACATATTTGAATGACGGGTGGTCTACAGCAGCCAGCAAGCACCGACACGTACCCGATCGATGACATCCAGTTTGGCCCCGTGTTTGATTAGATACTTGAGCGTCCAATAGCGTTTCTTGCGACAAGCGACAATGGCCGCGGTCTCCATGAGCTTGGTGTTGGCATTCACGTCGGCTTTGTACCGGAACAACAACCAAAGCAGCAACAGACTGCCCTTTTTGGCGGCATACACAATCGGAGGAACACCCTGACCACGACAAAACACAGTTCAAAACAAGACCCCTTGTCTTTGGCAGGGATGTCAGGCGCGATCACGTCGTTTTTTCTCACTCGGTTGTCGCGGCCATTGATGTCGTAGAGCAGGTAGTCGAGATAGCAGTACACGAGCCAGAGTTCATGGAGCGTCAAGCGACGATGTTGGCATCGTTGCATTTGCATCGCCAACAAATTGCTGGTGTCGTTGCTCTCTTCTTCTTCTTCTTCTTCTTCTTCTTCCTCCTCCTCCTCCTCCTCTTCTTGTTCTTCTTCTCTCGGGTCAACGCTTTGCATCGGCAGCATTTTGCAACAAGGCAAAAATAAAACTGCGTCCCAAGACTTTCAACGAGCCTCAGCACCAGCTGCAAGTCGACGCAGCACCACACGAGTTGTCCTCTGTCCACACCACCACTACAGTGTTGAGGAGGTCGGTCGTCGTATGCGCTTTGGCTGGCTGATAAGTCGCGCTGGACCTTGAACCTCGGTTGGTCACTAGGTTGCCACGGCCGATGGATGCTGCATCGCTTTGCGTTGTGATGCACGACGTGTCATGGGACATCCCGCGCAACACATTTCGATAGTCCCGTCGGACAGCAGCGCGTGGGGGCGTTGCTCCCCCATTGCAGCCGACTTCCAACTTCGGTGTGGATGAATCATTTGGTTGGCGCGCAGTTTGGATCTTGGCATTCACTGGGCAACTTGAGATGACCAACGCAGCAAGCGCCCAGAGAGACAAACGCAGTTGCAATCACAACAACCACTGCAGTTGGCGGATCATTTGTTTTGGTGCATTGAAAAGTTGAAAAGTGAGAAGTGCCACTGCCAGTGCCACTGACGGGCGCGGGGTATTGTTGCTGGCGTTCTTGCGTTCTCAGCCGATGAAATGTGCACATCAGGTTGGATGATCCACCCGATGAAGCGTTTGCCCCATCATGCCACTGTCGGTTTGGTGAGAGGCGCGTCATGCGTTGTCGCTTGGCGAGAGGAGCGAATATTGGTCGAAGAAAAGCTTTTGAGGGAGGCAAATGGCATCCTGGGACCAAAATGGATAGACCAAGGCTTGGTGAAGACGACTGGTTCTGGTTCGCCCCCGCCCCCCAAAGCACTCCAGACGGCTCCTCTCACGTTGGAAACAAAGCAAGCAGCATCGTTGTCGTGTGTTGATGATCGAGCCCTTGGATCGACTCGCACCACCAAGTAACTCAAGAGGGTGCCAGCAATAAATGGAAAACATCTGGATTAGAAAACTGCTTTCTCGTTGTTGACAACTTTGACTCTTTCATTTAGTTCAACGTATGCAATGTGGCTTCACGAGTCGCTTTAGTCGAGTTGAGTTGATGGGGATCGACGAGATAAGCATCGCGATGAGCGCCGCAGCGACAGTACCACGCCGAAAACCCAAGGGCCGCCAGCGCCAAACTGCCGACCGACCAAAACACCAACGTCTGGAACTCGCTCGGGTCGTGGAAGACCATGCCGACGAGCTGGATCAAAATGAAAAATAATTGGGACGTAGCCGTTTGCATGGAGTTGATGGTGCCTCGACGATGCGGCTCGACCCACTCCTGCATGATCTGGGTCTCGGCCAGATCGCAGCTCCAGAGCCACACGCGAGAGAGCACCATGCCACCGAGCATCAAGTAATCCGACAAACGAGTCTGGCCCTCGACCACAAACGCGGCAGCGACTGGCACCAGCGTCAACAGAAACAACCAGACGCTGACCACAGCGATGCGCTCCACTTGTTGCAAACAACGCAGCATGGCAGGAAAGCAGAAAGTACCAAAGAGGCCCAACACTGCGCCAAGTCCACGACCAGCACCAAGCGTGGACTCCTGGACTCCTCGCCACTTGAGATATGCCGTGAAGAGCGCACCGCCGTCCAGAATGGTCATGTACAGGCCGCAGAACGATACACTCACAAGAAACACTGGGTGCTCGGCGTACTCCTTCCACATTGTCAGGTATCTTGAGATCGTTCGGGTCCAGAAGCTCGTGCGGGGTTTTTCAAAACCCACTGGCTGTTCGCGTTCGCGGTCGCTGCGAGTGTCTTCCCCCTGTCGGGCAGCCTTGATGGCCAGTTCAGGGCACAACTCGTATATCTCTTTGGTCATGACATACTCCAAAGGCGTGGAGATGAGATTCCAGATGCCAACGCAGGCAGCGCCGACCATCGCGCGAGTCGTCGGCTCACCACCGGCAAAGTCCATGATGATACCAAAGGCGAGTGGTGCCAAGATCTTGCAGGCCAGATCAATGCGCCGGAGCGTGGTGTTGAGCTTGGAAAGAGACGCAGAGTCTTCTCCTGTGAGCACCACAACCCAGTCCTTCTCGATCGCCAGCGTCTGTGCGTCGTTGAGCACTTGACCAGCGCCACCACACACCAGGATGACGCCAAAGAGCCCCATAAGCTTCCATGTCCAGACAGGTTTGTGGGTGCCATCGGCATTGGTGACGAGCAGAATCAGAACCATGACGGCCGTGCTGCTGATGATTGCAAAGTTCTCCAGTACTATGGCGTACTTCATGGCTTGCCAACGGTCGGTTCGGTCCAGCAACGCGCCCACTGACGGGATCATCAAGATGCACATGGTGTACATGACCAGCGAAAAGCACGCACTGGGCAGCAAGGTGTCCACAAAGATCTCCATGAAGAGAATCGGTACTGCAAATTGCCACATGCGGTCGCCCTGTTGCATCCACCAACCAGTCAGCGATCTGGGCAAGGGAATGTCTTCAACGCTGCGATGGCAGGTATATGCAGTTTCTGCACCTCAACTTACCCATGCCGAGTACAAATGGCTCACGTAGAGATACGCAAACACTCTGCGTGGCTTCTCCACGCGGCGCGGATTGTCGTTTCCCACCGGACTGCGTGTTCCATTTCCAACAGCCACGCGATCAACCCTCTGTGACGGTCCAGCATAGCAAAAAACAATATCGTTGGCACCTACAGCAGTGAAATGGCTTCTTCCACGGGTCGATTTCTTCGGTGGTCGATCCACGCCGCAACGAGACACAGCAGAAGCGGAAGAAGCGTCACGTAGCCAACGATGGCGACGATGAGGCTGAGTGGTTTGCCCACCAAGCACGCATCTTGTAAATCCAGGAGACACGCTGTAGCCATGACAGATCAGTTCATCCGACCATCTGTTAGTCAATTCCCTGCGCCCAGCGGCACCTCCACACACCCACACACCCACACACAGAGAGAGAGAGAGAGAGAGAGGAAACAAGACCCACCCGTTCCATCGGCCGCCAGCAACAGGCTACCGACCCCAATGCCAGCGCAGACGACCATACTCGATGCCATTGGCTCATGGGTGTGTGGTGGATGGGGTCGGCGAGGCCCATTTGTGGTGTGGCCCACCCCACAAGAAGCTGGACTGATCACAGTGGGATTGGACCTTGCTGACGGCAATAGCAATGGCCGTTTTCCTCCCACTCCCATGCCATCTCGCAGCGAGGGCACCAGTTGACTTGGGTGCCGGTGAACGCTACCACTGACCCGCAGCAGCAACGCTCGCCCACACGTCGTCTTTCAGCTTCAACCACAGAATGCACATCCGCAACGACGACCACGCGCGACTCGAGCGTCATTCGTAGCCGCCGCCCACTGGACATAAGGAGTCGACTTGGAATGAAGAATGTATGATCAAGAAGGTGATGTGATGCGGAAAACGAAAGTGCGACCAAGTCGTTTGGATTGGTTGGGGATACCCACAGCCACGGCACAACGTTGACACCCTATCTACACTTCTTCACCTTCCTAGAAGTTCCAAAGACCACCACAAGCCTTGTCATGTCAACCCTGCAACCGTCCGAGATGTCTTCCCACTCCTCTACTCACCTCGAGCTCTCCCACTTCTTCTTCTGTTGCGTTCGCGCCAGTGTCTTCATCTGCTGCATGGCTCTCTTCACCTTTAACTTCTACGTCCACGACGATTTCTGCTTTAGCTTCTTCTTCTTCTCCTTCTGCGCTGCGTTTCTCGCTTCCGGACTTTGGCTTGGGTGGATGCTGAGAAATACCCAACACATTCTTCACGACGGCTCCGGCGCCGTGGACAGCTTGCTCCAGACAGTCCACTTTGGTGCGCATTGCACTTCGAATGGTTCGCCAGCAATGCAGTTGATCCTTGTCGGGCCAATACTCTTCTTCAATTCCGTTTTCGGGGTCCCACGCCTCGGTGAATAGCTCCGTGTACTTGTTCAACGGCACATAAGTGGCTCGCGAATCGCCTTTAATGCGCTCCAGCAACGGTTGCGTGGCATCGGCATTGAGAATACTCTCCATCAAGGCCGAATTCTTCTCGTTGGAGGTTGTTTTCGATCCACTAAGTGGAGCGGCCACACGCAGCCGCTTCAAGGGTGGCTGCTTGACGTCCTTGTCGTCTGTGGTCTCCTTGGTCTTGGCATCGCCTTCGCTTTTGGATGGAGGGTATTTCTCGTATGGTGGACAACGCTCCAATTTCCATTTGATCCAGTTGCGTTCTCGTTCAAGAACGTACGAGACCATTTTGCTAAACCCTTTACCATCCGACGGTGTTTGCTCCAACAACTTCATCACGCGCTCCTGCATTTCGCTCACTTTGGACTGGCACAACCGTCCACGATGGTGAGTCATTTGCCTCGCATCTACCATTCATTGATCACTACTTTTCAAACGTACTTTCGGTGTCTGGATGTTGGTCGGTGGCTTTTGCTTGGTCAAATGATTCAAAAGAATCAAAAACTGCCAAATAGTCACGTTCAATCGACGAGATCCTTCCTTCACTACTGCCGAAGAGACCCCCCACCTGTGTGAGCATGCACTCACGGAGAATTGGATCGCGCAGCTGGAGACGAAACAGGCGACTGTTAGTGAGGTACTTTGGTTGGAAAAAATGCTCTTGCGCGGAGGTGCCATCGTCCGAAGCAGAGCTCATCGTGACATCCGTTGGCGACGATGACGTCGGTTGACCCATGTTGAAGTCCAGCGAACGTTCCAGGTCTTCTGGCGAAAACGCGTTGCCTTCGAATGCGGTGAGCACCATACTCAGCTCGTCAAACTATTGATCACAGAGTACAGCCAACAAATGCATCAGTTCATCGACAGTTGCAGGCATGCCTTGGTCAGACCCTTCATCGGCCGCATCCGCCATGAGGGCACAAACACATAGCATGTCGTTTTACGTACAAAGGCGTCCCATTCTTTGTTGTTTTCCGTGACGAGCGAGTACTGTCGGAAAAACCTTTGAATGTTCCAAAACACGCGATACAACTTGTAATCCATGGGACTTCGCTCATTGACCACTGGAAGTGGCGCCACGGCAGAATCTGAAGTGTCCATGGGTGTCGCCCCCGACGCTGTTCCAGCAGCAGCCGCGGCATCTTCGGCTTCGGCTGAGAGAAACGTCTTTTGGTCTTCAAAGGCTGTCAGGTTATTCACATTGGACTAGGACGAATCCCCAAAACCCGATCGTTGTCGCTTCTGGTCAACCCAACAGCTTGCATGGCGATCCATCAAGAACAGGGAAAAGCACTCACTTTGCCAATCAAATTCACCGCCGAACGCTCCGAAAGCGCAAACGTAAATGACAAAAACACGAGGATTTTGCCACAAAACACCGTGTTATGGGTCTTGGAGAGACGTCGCAGCAGGGCGTTGCACATGCGCAACAGACACAGTGACGTCTTGTTGCTTCGTCCTGCTTGAGGGATGAAATCCGACTGGTCCCATCCATATTTTCACTCAGTTCATTCCGTTCATTTGCGCTGCTCTGGTGGTTTTGAAGAGTTGCTCGTACCGTGGTGAGTCGTTCGCGGCGGGTCTCGAGTAGGTCCCAGAGCTTTTCGCAGTTGCTGATGGTCTGGCCCTCCATGAGGTCTTCCAGCATTTTGTACGGCGCGCTGCTGATCAGCAGCTTCTTGACCACGCCGTCGATGCAGAGATCCAGCAACTGCGGGATGCCCACGGACTCGATGGTCGCGTTGACGTTGGTGATGAGTTCCCACGAGAGTTGCTCGACCAGCTTCTGAATGGCCAGATCCAGAATACTGCTGATGAATTCACCGCTTTTGGCCGGTGAACTACTGGTCCAAAGCGACAAATGGTCTGCTTGTTGCGCGATTTCTTCATGGCATTTGGTCAACAATTGCAATGCATTCGGCTTTTGGAAAATCTCCCCAATCTCTTGCTGGAAGCCGTCAAAAGACATCAGAAAGCCATCAATCCAAAGCTCTTTTCACGCACTTTGCCACAAGCAACTTTTTGGTTTGACAAAAGCACCACACACTCAGCAAATCTGCCTGCATAATCCAGCTCACCTCTGCTTTGGACGCCAACACCGACGCCATGATCAGCCTTACTGTTTATGGCACCAAATAGGACTGGATGATGTGGTGCACACCAGATAATGACTATCCAAAAACAAGGTGGACCACATTATATCAGGTGGATGCCATCTCTGGCAAGATGCCGCCTCAAGCAAATGGCTCGAGTGGGTCACTTCCGATGGCCCCAAAGCCCGTGTGTGTGCGTCGCCTGGCGGCCAAAAGCATGGATTTCATCGCTTTACAGGGAAGAGGAGGTGCCTGTCTCAACGACATCTGGCCATTTCTGCAGTTGACGCCCGAAGACATCCATTTGCCGCAGCTTTTGTGGCACGTATGGGTCCAGCATCGATGGCAACTCGAGGATTCGGCGGTGCAGTACACGCTCAAGCTCATGATTCGAGCGGTGGGGCCGTCAGAAGAAGCTTCCAAGCAAAAACCAGTGCCGGACAAGGATTTCATCGCGTCCAAAGGCAAAGGCAGACGAAAGCCACGCCGTGGCGGAGACGTTGAAGACACGTCCAAACCCAAGAGGAGGAAACCATCCAAGTCCTCGGCAACCCGCAAGGCGGCTCCACAACAAGAGCAAGCGCAAATGCTTCAACCACCCAGCGAATCGCTCGTGGACAAGATCTTTCCGAGGGAAAGCTGGCGAGATTGCAGTTGGTCCGCGTTCCAACGCCAGCTCTTGGACCAGAGCGTGCACCTGACTCAGTGCTTTCTGGTCGCATGCGAAGACCTGCGCCACCGCGCCATGAACATCTCGGCACGATCGATCGCCGCCGAGTTGAACTCGGACCATTTGCAGATCCTCGAACTGATCGGCAAGGCGCGGCATCACGGCACGACCATTCCGGAGTTGAGCCAGCAACTCACCGACATGCCCATTAAGAAACTCCACACGATGATCGACACGTTGTTGTCGTACCGGTTAATGGTCAAGCGCATGATTGTGGTGGTGAAACCTGTGATGAAACGCATGAACATTCTGCATTTACCGCGTTTTGCCAGCCATTTTGATCCCAAAATGTACGCCAAATCCGCTACGTTTGAGACTGATGACCAGGAGAGACGACTGCTGTTGGCCACAGCCGAGATGTATTTGCTCAAACAACCCGGTCGCGTCTCCGTGATGAGTGATTTGGGCCGAGATTTGGGCCTGGATCGACGTAAACAGGAGACATTGCGCAATGTGGTGCTGCAGGAAGGCAAACGTGACGAGTTTTTCCCGTTTGAACTGTTCCAAGCCGTGCTGGAACGCACTGAAAAGAAACTGGAGCCACGAATTCTCAATTGTATCCGGTACATTGGACGAAACGGCTCCAAGGGCAACTCGGAGGAGGATGGAGACGCTAGGAGTGGCATCGTGCACGAACTGGGGCTTTTGCATCAATTGTTTCAGGCCATAGAGAAACGAGGACAAGAAGGCGCAACTGTGATGGATATGCGTGAAGATATTAGCATTCCGGGCAGCAAGTTACCCTATCGATTAGTCACGGTGCTGGCCAAAACTTATGGTCTCAAGGGTGACATGATTCTAATGGGCAAGAACAAAGTCTTTCGCCTGTTTGTTCCGGAGAGACTGAAGCTGGAGCCCTCAAGCGAGTCATACGTGGCGGGTCGCACTCCAATGTTCGAGCAGCTGCTTTCGTCGGCCTCTGCAAAACCAGCGTCTGAACGAATCGATCTCGCATCTGCTGAGGAAGCGGGGACAGCATCAAACCAGACTGCAATAACTGAGATCTCAACAAGCGAACACAACGCGGAATCGGCAGAACGACCTATGATACAAGCGCTAGAGCGCCGGTCGTCATCTATCGACGACCTGAATGAAGGCTCCGATTCTCGTCCTGCTCCATCAAGCCCTTCTTGGGCACCTCACAACTACAACCTGTCCAAGGCACTGGACTACGACGCGCAAGATGTCACGCTCAAAAAGCGACGAGCCCATATCATGCAACGTCTGCAGGATGAGAGAATCATCTCGTTGTATTCGCTTCGCGCAAGCATCTTTGCCATGGAACGTCACGAACCGTGCGTTGCGCCATTTCAGAGTTCGACCAAAGCCATGACTACCAAGGCAGCGTCATGCATCACATCTGGAATCGATGCCTCCAGGAATTCCATGGGTGGACACACTGTCGGAATCATCGATGTCCGCTCATTGCAACGAATTGTGACTCATATGGAGAGCGAAAAGAAGCTGCATTTCATGGAGTTGCCGTTTCCAGGTCAAAATGTGTCCACAAAACTGCGCAAATTGCGCTGTGTGGTGCTAGCTGGGCATAAAGACGATGACAAACTCCTGCAGCATTTTGTGATGAATTATGGTCGTCAAGAACGACTTCGACGAGTGTATCACAACGTGGGCAGCAATATTGGCGTGCGTATTCGAGAAGTGAGTGAAGATGAGGAAGACGACGACGACGACGACGACGAAAAGGGTGAGGCTTCGGCATCATCGCTGGTTCGAAAGAAGCACTCCAGAAAGAAGCGCCGGGTACGCAAGAGTGCAATCCTTTCTGACCAAAGGAGTGACACAATGCTCAACATGACCAACCAGTTGATCAACAGCACGGATAATATTCCGTCCATCGATTACCGTTATCACCTCGCAGGCAAAGCTTTGTCGGCCACCCAGCTACACTACCAGTACACCGCATTGGGCTTTGCGTATGGGGTGATGTTCCGGTGCCGTGAATTCCATCGGTTTCTCTGGAAGTATCACATCAAGCAGCAGCAACAATTCGATGCATCAACGACCATTACAGAAGATAGCAGCACATCGTTGGTGTATGCGCGCGAAACAGTGCTGCGTGCAATGCCTGTAGCCATGTATATACGCACGTTTTCGGGTGGAAGTGTGTTGTCCCGCGATGAGATGGTGCTGGTGCGTCATGTAATTGCCGAAGACGATTTGGCCGGTTTTGATGTGTTGCCACCACAAACGGCTACCAAAATCCTCAACCACGAAGGCAAACGAGCTGCTCGAGTGCTAGGAAATCTACACGATTTGGGGTTGCTGCATCCTCACACCATGCGGATGCAAGATCTGATTCGACTGGTTCAACAGGAATTCCAAGACGATTCGACACAACATGACAATGGTGCCCACCAGTCTGGGTTTCTGGCCAGTGCCATCCGCGAGAATGCTTTGGAAGGTCTTTTCAAGATATGCACTAGTGCTCGTATCACCTTTGATGACTCCCCAGTGCAGACCATGTACGCGACAGGTGAACTGCGACCACTGCCGTCTTCGGGTGAATCATCCAATTCTGCTCCAAGCTCTTCCACGGCACCGTTGTTTTCTTCGCAAGTGAATCGCGCACCGGTGCGTCGTCTCTCGAAAGAAGAAATCGCCATTCGAAAGTATTTGAACGAACAGAAACAGGTCAAAATCGCTGGCACCACTTTGAAGAATTACAGTTTCGGACTTCATCTGCCCCTGGAATTCGACTTTGTCGCGGACCCAAAGCAAGTCGATTTGTACTGGGAAGTGATGGAATGTCTGTGCCTCGAGAAAGAACTGGTCATGGAGATCCCGTCCGAGTTCATCAAGGAGCAAATCCCGGATTACGTTGGCTCGCTGGTGTGCGAATTACCAAAGCCCAAACGCACCCGCGTGCGGCAGCAATTCAAATCGATGGGATGGATTCAGAAAACCCATCGGATCAAAAAGGCTCCTCCAATAAATGTGAAAGCATTGGCTACCAATGCGAACCTGCACATTGTGTCCAAACTCACGACAACACGGCGCTCTCGCAAACGCAAGCTGAACCAGAGTCAAGAGTGTGATTCCGCGGTGGTGGAAACACTTGCAGCTTATCGCGCCAAGCGGCTACGCGAACTGTCACTAGTACGACCGAAACGTCGTCGCCGAAAAAGAGATTACAAACAGACGGTGAGACAGCGCGAAGCATCGCTGGATCCTTTTGCGTGGAGCCAGGAGGACTCCGACCGACTGGTTGATTTATTTCTGAAGGAACTCGCGCAAAAATGGCAGCTATCCATTCCATGTGAGCTGCGAAGTGAGTTTCATGATGACCGACGAGCGTACATTGGCGGAAGTCTAGCCCAGACCCAGGGCATCGCGGTCGCCCAGCTGGCAACCGCTCTGAAAAAGCGTCAGATGGATGTTCGCAAGCGACTTCTGACCAGCTTTGAAGAGCCGACGGTCAAGCGTCGCATTCAGCAGACTGCGCGTCAGCTCGAGCAAGAGTACAAGAGCGAAAACACCTGGACGGCTTCTTCCATTGTGCTGCCCAAACCTTTGTCGTCGACAACTGCACAGGAAGACAATGCTGATGGCAGTACGGAATGCTCACCAGCGCCTCGCCGCGGCTATCGCAGCATTCTGCACCACGAAGAGCAAGCGATCATGCAATCCACGCGCCTCTCGGCCCTGTTTCGTCGCGCGGTCATGATGATCATGTCCCCGGAAGAGATTTACCATCCGTTTGTGGCCGAAGAAATGATTTCATACTGGCAGAGTGAGGAAATCAAGCTGGTATGGCGATACTTGTTTATGCGGCGATGGATCGTCAGAGCCAAAATGCAGGAGCAGCGTATTCGTGGGTTCATCAAAAGCAGAATTCTTCGAGAGCTTTTGAAGATCACTCGTGTGGTAGTTGGGTACCCTCTTCAAATGTTTTGTCAGACGGCGCAACAACAGAGTTTTGTGACGGAGAATCTGTTGGAACAAGACTATGAGAAAGACTGCACAGGAGAAGAGGAAGAAGTGGAGGACGAAGAAGACAAGGACTCTTCCGCGGCAGTGTACGCCATCCAGTTTCCGGTGAACGCTTCGGCGGGGTTTTGTGCTTTTCAATTGACTGGTCAGGCAATGGGAACCTGTGATTATCGCGTTGCTTTCCATCAGAAAGACGCATCGTCTACCACCAAGTCAAATGCCAAACGTGTGGCCGCGATTGCGGCCGAAGCAGAGGAGCAAGCGACGACTAGAAGACGAAAGCGACCACGGCTTTCTGGCCGGGGAAGGCCATCTCGAGAAGGAAATGGTGTGGTTGCTCAGATCGTGTCTGTGAGCCAAGCAGAGGACCTGGAACGGTTGATGGAGAGCTGGCAAGTGAAGACGTACAACCGCCTTCAAAGTGAAGAAGACCGAGACAGATTCTTGAATAACTATCGGGCATTCAGTTCCACCGCCACACCATGGACCGCATCGAGTCTTCAAAAGCCGACAAGTCGCGTTGCTTACCCATCGCCATCAGAGCGATGCACAGAGTATACCTCGTCCATGATCAAGGAGACGATCGTTGAGTTGATCAACAAAAGTGGCGCCGAAGGACTCAGCGAGACCTCACTGCTGGAGCAGCTGTATGTCGTTGCTGTTCAATCCAAGTCCACCTCTAAGACTGATTCGTTACCCAACCGTGAAGCATTTGACAGCGAAGCCCTGAAGCTTCTGCATCAATTGTTAGCTGAAGGTAAAGGTGAGGAATCTCCAGTGCTACGTGTTCCATCGTATGACGGGTTTCGTCTCGTGAGTCGCGAGCATGAAAAGTTTTGGTATCTTCGACGTTTCACGCTGGAAACGCTACCTCGCGGTCAGACCAGCACGTACGAGGTCACGATGACAAGCGACGGAACCACAACAACCCACGAGATGAGATCTTCTGCTCCTTTGGCAAATGCTGCATCGCGTGCAGTGCTTCAATTCGAGTCCGATCGCGCCACTGTCTTTGCGTTCCCATGGCTGCGAATGGATGGGGAAGTGAACTACGACTTTTTGTTTGCACTACAGCGCCGAATCATCGAATTGCTGATGGAGTTTCCTGGCATGAGTGACGTCGCCATTCACCGCGGACTTGACAGGTTGCTGTCGCTTCAAGACACACGGGAAGTGCTTCGGCTGTTGATCGACAACGAAGTGATTTACTCGCGGGCAATGGAAAAAGAATCCGATCTGGTGCCGATGCAGGCGACGGCGACCTTTAAAAACTCAACAAACATCCCCCGCAGCAGCATGGATTTTTTCTTTGGTGAATCCAACAAGACTCGACCACTGTCTCGCATCTGGACCCCAAATGCCGATCTCTTGACCCACCGATCCAGCCAGGATCATCACCTTGGACCTGTACCAGTGTTTGACGAGGTCGTGTTGCATTACTTTCCTCATGTCGATTGCGTTCAGCGCTTTGGGAACTTGGTGGAAGACACTCAAAATGAAAACTAAAGCGAAGCGATCGTGTTGACAGGGTTTGAAACTGGTTACTTGGATTGTGGCAGCCTTTGTTTCTCTTCTTTTTTGGTTGTTGCGGTTGGTTGTTAGGTGGATGTCGATGCTGGTGCGGCAGGTCTTCTTCGCTCGCGACTCGGTGGAGTCGACGCAAACGGTTGCACCATGGCGAGTTTGGCAGTTGGTGCCTTTTGACGTCGTCCTTGGCATTTTTCGCACTGACAATTGCGCTGGTGGCCACGGCGCACACAGAAAGCAACCGACCATCCAGGGTATCAGAGAAACCAGAGGGTGAGCAATCGAGAAAGGACCCGAGAAACAGCGAAAACGATTACCTGGTGGATGGTCACTTTGAGTCGTTTCTTGGCCTCGGCGATGCCCAAATAGTTTTCTTTCATGTCGGTGATTTGTTCACTGGTACGTGCCGCCGCCCAAAGGCGTACTTCAGTGATCTCCAAATCAGTCAATTGCTTGCCGAGAACCAAAGAATCGTTTGTCGAAGTCACGGGTTTGCAGCTGCTTCCGTCCAATTCTTTGGAGCCAACGAGTTGGCCATCCAGAAAGAGTCGCAGCATGGTCTGCTTGGGCGAGACTACATCTATGGAAAAGGCCACATGGTGCCAGGTTCCGTTGGCTTGTTCGAGCCTGCCGTTGTCTGCGGTCGCTTTGAGCGTGACCGATCCGTAGGATAGCATGAGCACACTTTTGTCCAACGCAAACTGCCAGCAGCTGCCAGCTGCCCCGGGAAGACCCTGACGAGCCACCAGTACGCGCACCGCTTGGTCGTCGAATGGTTCTCCTGGCTGGGAAGCCTTTGCGACTGGTGAAACAACCTCAGTCTCATTGGCTTCGCTCTTGGAGGCATCCGTTGTGGTAGCTGCCAGCGTGTAGTTGCGCACCCAGGCTTCAAAGGTCAGTCTTCTTCGGTACGGATCGTCGTCAAAGCCCGTGGCAAGATCCAGCGTGCTTCCCGGTTTGACGGCACATTTGGCTCCCCAATCGGTGGTGTTGCTGGTCACACTGGCAGAAGCAGATGTCGGGAAGCGCAATGCATATTCTTCCTGCAGTTTGCCTTCTTCGCCTTTGTCCACTGGCGCTGAAGATGCCACAAAGGACATGAGGTGAGTGCCAAACACGTTCAGATGGTTTTCTCGTTTGCACGTGTCCAAAGTGTCAAAGCCATTGGACTCGTTTGCACTCGACGACTGGAAATTGACTCCTTCCTCAAATCGCCAGTAAGCGACCACGGCATCTTCGTCGTCCAAGAAAGGGCCTATCGCCAGTTTGGTAGCGCTCTCGCGAGCAGCACTAGCCATGGCCAAATTGCTAGCAAAGGCATCGGCATTGCTATTATCGACCGACTTTCGCCCACCCACGCGTTCGCCTGCATTTGTCGCGCCAAGAGCACCATCCGCGTCGTTGTCGTTGGGGTTTTCTGCAACACCGGAGGAGGTTTTGTTGGATGCGGCAAACAGGGCAGCGAGTCCTCGAGTCTCTTCGGAAGAGAAATGTGGCGTGGTGCTGCTTCCAACGCAGTCTTTCCAGTCCTCTGGCGCGAGTCGTTTCCAACTCAACGCCATGTTGAAGGCTCGGGAGAGGAACTCGTTGGATGCCATTTGGCTTTTTCGTTGCTCGTGCGGGTGGTGTTTGGCCTTGGAAGTCTGCCACTGGAACTGGAGAAGTCCCTTTGTCGCGTGGAAACTCTGCAGGGCGTTGGCACTGATCAAGCGACTTCGTCGATCATGAACGAGCACGTCGTCGCAAAGCAAAGCAAACAAATCGTGGCGTAGCCCCCGCCACTCCTCTCGCGTTGGAGACGGCTGCTGCGGGCTTTTGACTTGATTCTTGATGGAACCCACAAGACTCGCCAAAGGCGCGTTCACTTGGCCCAAATCCTTGGTGAATACAGCAAGCAACTCGTTTCCAAGCGACCCAAACTCTAGGCCTAGCTGCAGCACGGCTTGTTCATCGCCTGCGAGGTCGAAACACCGGAAGGCCAATGCAAATTCGCCCAGTTGTGCAAAGCAATGGCCCAAATGCACCAGCTGCAAGGCAAACAGACCATTGCGCGACGGCAATTTGGCGCTTGCACCGTCACCCAGCACGTATTCGTGTAGCCCAGGGTCGTTAGCAAGAAAAGAGCCGAGGGCTTCCTTGGCTTTGCCATTGCCAAGCAACAACGAGCAAACAAACAGATTCGACAAGTGTGCACGCAGGCCAAACGCAGTCGGTGATGATCCATCTCCTGATGCACCCGCATTTGATCCTCCTTCCGAGGGGGTGGCTTGAAGGACCATGTCCAGCGCGACTTCTTCCCAGTGTTTTTGGTTGAGCAGCGTGAGAAGTCTTTGGCTAGCGAGTCGTGACGCGTCACAACCATTGGTTCCACAGAGAAGTCTTTCGCGCTGGAGAATGGCTTGGATCTTGTCTTGTTGCATCTGGCTGAAGGCCATGGCTTTCTGAGCAAGTGGGGCAAAGCTCATTTCGCCAGTAGTTGGTGCAGTGGTTGCCGTCGCGGATGGAGGAGTGGTCAAGAACTTGTGCGGATGCGCTGTTGGATCCGGAACACTGGCTAGCAATAGTTCCAAAAAGCTCTGTCCGCGCATCATCGTCTTGCTCTCAAACGTTCGACAGTCGATGGTCATGTAGCACAATCGATCGTGACAGATCATCAATAGATTGGTCTGGACGAAATCATTCGCACTCTCGGCTTCTTGTGGGGTCACCAGCGAGCAGAGGAACCGTGATGAATCACCACTGGACGAGGCTCTTGGGTCGCCATCGCTTGGTTTGTTGCCGCCAAGATCGTTGACGGGGGTCCAGTACCGCACTTGAAACGAGTTGGTGGTGAACACCAGTGTTTGGTCCACCCAAAGCAGACTTTGCGGATGCAACGCGGCATTGGTGTGTTTGGGCAACTCACTAATGCATTGCAATCGTCCGTTGAGGACGACAAGACGCTGCATGGTTTCAACCACCACCAGAATGCGGGCCATTTCTTCGGGCTGGTTCTGATTCAAAGACGACGCTGAAGACCATTGAACACGAAGAATCGTCTCGTTGGGTCGAGTCTGCCACATCCACTGGCTTGTAAAGAGCATTTGATCGTCACTCAGGCAGAGCACTTGACTTGCAGTGGCACTGGTAGCCTCAGGAGTCGCAGGAGGATCCATCAAGTAGAGAAGTCGAGTGCCCAATGACGCAAATGGACTGCGGAAAGATAACGGTGGAGGAACTATCAGCGTCAAGGGGCCATGCCGCTCACCGTATGCACTCACCTGGTTGAAGGAATGGACAGTGGCGTGGCAAAGATCCTTTTGACGGGCACGGGCAACATAATGCGATTGCTGTCTACTTGGTCCAATTTCGTCTGAACACAGAGTGATTTTCCCGAGGTCGCCAGCGTCATGAGACAAAAGCCCACTTGGCCCGTCAACAATGCTGGTGGCTCAATAAAACACACGTCTAGTGCTTCGTGAAGCGGACTGCATTCGACTTGAGCTCCTATCTGTTGCAGGTCGACATTGGAATTCACAGTCGTGCTGCCACTCAGGTCCACCAGCGTATACGACACGGTCGAGTCCATGAGTTCCGTGATGCGCACTCCTTTGACATCGGGGATTTCTCGAAGAAGTACACAGACGGCTTTGGCGTTTGGTGCACACAGCAAAGTGTGGGGCATCAGGACACGTCTGGGAAACAGAGAACCGGTCGGACCCAGGAGTGATTGGCGAGAGAGGAGACAACTAGGTGGTAGTATCCAACATACCCTTGATAACTCTTGAAAAGCGGAAGATCACAGAGCTTTTGAGTTTCGCCTGATGCCAGCGCGTACTTCTGAAGCACAAAACCAGATTCACTGGGTTCACTCGACTAGGCCCCAACATTTACAACATCACGCGTAAGATTATAGTCACTGAAGCAAGTGGTCACGGATTGAAATACCTGGCCGATTTGGAGCAGACAGGACGGGACTTTGTCGTAGCCGAGATACTCATCCAGACTCAATTGTACGACGGACGAGAGACTCAACAGAGGCCGCTGCTTTGGCGGTGCCAATGGCGGGGTGGACGTCATGGATGACGAAGAAACGCCGGTTCTCGCCAACACCAACGCGTTGAGTTCTCGCGTAAAGAATGAAGAAATGTAACTCACGAAGCCGCTTCGATAGAAACAAACGAGTGAGCAATCGCTCGACGACGATGCATTGGCGATCGCATCGCTTCCATTCCCATTTGACGAATAGGAAGACGCAAACAGTGCAACTGCCTCGCTCACTTGGTTGCCAGTCAGTTCCCAGAGTGCGCATTTAGTGACTGCGCTTCCCGGAATCGACGCGATGCTAACGCCACCCGTGTTGGTCAGCGACTCACTCGGGTTCCAGTGGACCAACAAGCAGCTCTCAAACGGATGGAACACGAAGCTCAGGTCGCCGTTTTTCTTGCAGAAGTCGACCGTTGCGTGGGTCAAATGGTTGCTGCATCACCAGGGAGAGGCCCACGCGTGAGCACAGCGGCAGAGAATCCTGACAGCACCCACACAGAAACACTTACACCAGAGTCGTGGCCACGCGAGTAGGTTCCACTGGTTGGTTGGGATCAAACCCGGCTGGAACCTGCCACAACTCCATGGAGCGATTGGCAAACGCGGCCGCGACAAACGAGTCGTTGTGAATGCCACCGAATGCCAACGACACCACTGGTGAGACCACACTCTGACATGAGTACACAAGAGTGGCAACGGCGTTGTCTCCGTCCTTGTCTTTGTCTCTGCCGCCCATGACATTGGATGGTGCGATGGCATTCTCGGTGGAAAACCAAAAAAGTTGTACGATGCCGTCACTGGTGCCACAGGCGATCAAACGTGACACAGAACAATACGCCAGGCAGCAGAACACGCTGTTGCGACTGGCAGGTTTGCGCGTGATTTTCTTTGGAACTTCTCTCCCGCCGCCACCGACACAAGTGACTTTGATGCTTTGGCTGGCTTCGGTGCAGTAGAACAACCAGTTTTGCGCACACAAGGAACCTGTGCAGGCTACGATAGACTTTTGTGCTCGGTCGATCTCCACCACCGAGTACAACGCCATGTCGTTGAGATCCCACGTGACGATGCATCTACGCACAACATAAAGTCATCCAGGGTCATCAACGCCCATGCCAGAGAAGAGAGAGAAAGAAAGAAAGAAAGAAAGAAAGGGGGGGGGCTCTACTTCCTGTGAAGCAACGGCATGCCGCGTTACCTTCCTTGATGGATGGCCACGACAAACTGGTTGCCAATGGGCGTCAGATACTCAAACTGCCGCACGCGTTCATTGCCTGTCAACAGCAGATCAAATGCTGTTTCGCCGATCACCGCTCCATTGGCAACATCGATTTCCTGCACCGAAGTGGACGTGATGGACACGATCGAGCCTCGAGTCTACCCGTGGTGTTGCACAATGAACGCTGTGTCAGAGGAGAATGAACAGCAAGCCACAAGCAGCGTTAGGGGGACCACTTAACTGGATGGAACACTACGAGCTCTCCCAGATGCGTGCGAGTCTCATCAAAACGCAACACATTGGCACTTCCGACGACCGCAAACGGCGTGGTGGCGGCCGCCATGGCTTGCAAGTGTTGTGGTGGCCGTTCAAGATCGGATAACTCGAGTACTGTCAGTTAAACGTTGGAATGTTGCCTTCCCCCCCCCCTCACTGTGAAAAGTCGTGGTTCTGGTACAATGTACCACTGGAGAGGTTGAAGTTTCCCTTGCTGGTCCCAGTTGGGAATTCTCTTGTTGGTGGCTTCCCACATCCCCCGCGATCAGAGAATCCGCGGGATCGGAGCGTTTGGGAGGAGGAAGACGTTGCAGAGGATGGAGGACAAAGTGGTGGAGCATTTCATTGTCTCCATCCGCAAGAACAATGGATCGACTTCTGCTTCCGCTTCCTCAGGTGCGGTCTCTTCACCTCTTTTGGCGTTGCTCCGGTGGTGGCTGACCCTTGGTCTGCAGGTGCGTCGGTCGAAACGATCTTTGCGTATCCCCACGGCAATTCCAGTGAAAGTGAGTTTTGTGACAGTGTCTCTATGGTAAGTTCAGTGGAGTCTTTCGCCGCATACTTTGTGGTCTTGATGAACAGGCTGACTTGGCTTCCATGGTGCTGCTGCTGCTTGCGAATTTGCCCACTGGTGCGTCCACGAACAGCTTGTGTTTCCCCATGGCTTTGGCGCCTTCAAGAACAGTGCGATACTCGCGCCGCCGCCGGTGCACCATTTGTTTGGACTGACAAATTCTTCAGGAGAACACTTGTATGGCGCGTCCTTGTGTTTCTACGAGACCATTAATGGTTTTGGCCATGCTTCTGCATCGTCGTCCTCAGCTGGGATGGTGCAAGCCAAACCGGGTGTATCAGAAAAACAACACGAACAACGTGGGAAACCAATGGAGCAGCCGATCGCAGAAGATAACGGTGGTGCAGTCACCAAAGAGAACCTATTTCAAGCCAAGGCGATCTGCTTTGTCAGCAAAAGGTGATCATCGATGCATGACGGAATGACCTGTTGAGAGAACGATCGTATCTGACGATGATGACGATGGCGGACTGCTAGACCATTTTACACGCAAATGCTTCGTTACTTGGAGCAAGTATTCATCCTGGGGCTCTATCAAGCGTCTCATCCCGATGTGTTTGCGATTGAGAAGTCGCTTTGCAATCTGATCCATGAGGTTCCTGTTCCAAGACGTGGTTTGTCCGTGCAAATCAACGTGAATGACCTGGATATCGTGCTAGAGAGTCCAACCTTGGAGGAATTTCCGTTTGATTTGGATTATGAACTCATGGCGTATACGTTTATGATTCTCGAGCCACGCGTGATTGCCGGATTGTTTCACCATGCGCTGTTGGAGCACCGCATTCTGATCCATGGTCACGAGAGTCTGCTGGTAACAGCAGTTGCAGAGACCATTCGGGCGCTTTTGTTCCCCATGAACTGGCTGCATGTGTTCATCCCGAATATCCCGGATGTCTTGGACTTGAGCACTCTGTTGGAAGCGCCTGTGCCATTCATTGCTGGCGCACAGACGTCTCAAATGACCGGAATTGACATTCCTTCCAATGTAACTTCACCTTGGTATTGTTCAAATGATGAAAAACGTGGAGCTGACGCAATTCCGCTTCTGCTGCATGACGTAGGTGGTTCGATTGGATTTGAACGAAGGCAAGATTGTCGCCGAAAAAGAGATGATGCTTCCTCCACTTCCACAAGCGTCTATTCACTTTCTCAATCGACTCTCAAATGCTCATGTCCCTGATCAGGCGTTGCATCGAAAAGAACTACAGAGTCGTCTCTGGGATCGTCGCATTTATCTTCAGAAGTGTTGTCTCTCAAGCTCCTCGATTGAGATTCTTGGTATCAAGAACGCGTCAAAAGCCACATCCAACGAGGTTGACAGCAACCCCATCGATGCTGAGAGTACCGATGACGATGTGGGACTTCGGCCCACCACTCGAAGTTACTTTCTGTGTCGCAAAAGCATGCTGCTTACCAAAGTGATCAAGTCGTTTACGGGTCTGTTGAGGGATTTGCTGCAGGGTTACCAAGATGCCATCGAGGTTCTAGACGAAAACAATGAGTCACCCATTGGTGTGTTCCAACGCGAGAGGTTTCTTGATAAAAAGCTGTCATCAGACAAGGTATTGTCCTCTCTTCCTCGCAGTGATGGTTTCATGACTTACTGGATGCTCCGGTTCATACGCTTAGGAGTTCTTCGAGGGCTTTTTGAACGCATCGTGCTTCCAGCGGTTTATTGCATTGCATGGGCAATTGGATCGCATCCAGGAAACAGGGGCGGCCAGCACAATCAACGCACTGTCCAAAGACGAAGAGAGTAGACTACTCTTCTTTCAGAGAAGTTTGTGGCAAGAACATGAAGAAGGAATGCTCACCAATCAAGGCTACGGCAGTGCTTCAAAAACCACAAAGAATGCCAAGACATTTGTGGCTTTCATTCCTCAGCTCAACGATGAAATACCAGATGCAGAGGAAGCTCAACCACAGCAAAAGCAGCGCAAAAGAGACAAGGCGTCCGCTAAGCCTGATTCACCAGTGGTCGCGAAGCCTCGACCGAGCATTTCAATGTCGTTGTCAACGTTTGGATTGTTTGCGTTTCCGACGATTCAAATCGACAAGTTTGGTGAGCCCAGAAAAGTCACGTTTTCCTCGGATTGTGTCAGTTCGGAACCTCAAGCACTTCATTTGCGGACGATCTCAAAGTCTCGTGGTGTAAGTAGGACCATACTTGTGCAATAGCAATGCTGTTCAATGGAAGAACATGTTCAGAACTCGGATTTATCGATGCGGTGCTTTGGGTTGCCTCTTACTTCAGAAATCTCATGGCAAGGATTCTGGGACTGATTGGGTCCAGTCTTTCTTGAGGAATATGACGCGCAAGCACAAACAACAGCAACAACAGCAAACGGAGACTCCAATCGCCCAGGCACCATTCAAACGCTCGCGAACCGCAGAGAAGGTGTTTAACAAGGCTACAACTTCACCGTTTTATCGAACGCGAACCCTCAACACCAGCAAGAAGCCAGCCGTCAACGATGTTTCATTGAGTTCCTCGTGCTCGAGTGTCCAACCCTCTGAGTCAAGACAGTCGATTTGGCTGGTGGCAACAAGCAGCTGCCGATGCGGAGAAATGGTTCGCTCACTCACCAATCAAATCGATCAGAACAAGCACGACATGGAGCAAACAAATGTGAGTATGTCTGCTTTGGTTTGATTCTACTATGGTTTGATGATGATTAAACTTATGATTCGTGCGACGATTCTTAGATGCTGTATGCTGAATTGATCACACTACTGGGGGAGTGTGGCCACTTGAACGAAGCGAAGACAGTGTTTGATGACTTCTTCAGCCAGGATCCTCTGGCCAGCTTCGTGTCCATTCCAAGCCATCGATTCTTTTGGAAAAGCTTTAGCTGTCTGGTACGCTGTTTGATACTGCGAGGTCATTTCCAACGCGCGTTTGATCTGTTGCTTCAGGTGGATATTGAGGAAGAGCAACTGCTGGATCCACTACTGGGCTCATTGACTTTCCCTGCACAAGTGTTTGCTGTGGAAAAAGAAGTCATGGTGGAACGCATCTATGTGACTTTTGGCTGTGGGAATATCGGATTGTGTCTTGCACCAAGAGAGAAGCATCGTGGTTGCCAAGTCTTGTCCTTCGATGATCCTGAAGGGGACGAGAGATTTTGTGAAGGTGCTAGCCAAGAAAACAGTGCTGATGGAACCAAACAAGCAAAACTGACGCTGGATTGCCTTCGACAAAACGATGTGATTGAGACCATCAACGGCGAGCAAGTTGGCCAGTGGCCCTTTGACGACATTGCACTCTGCCTCAAACATGCCAATCGTCCTATGACTGTGAGCTTCTTGCGCGGAATGGACAAAATGCAGCACTCATGCTTTGGTGAGCTTGCAGGACTCGAATCCTCCCACCATCAGCATCAACAGCAACTTCAGCGGAACCAGCATCAACGTGACCAAAAGCTGCAGAAGTCCAACAAAAAGCCTCGAGATCTCTGCGATCGCTTCGGTCTCTTACCAAAGAAAGGCATTCGCATCAGCACACTGGCTGATTGCGACAAGTGCTCAGCCCGTGCAACTTTTGCCGAGATTCAGCAGGGATGGAACAAGCACGATGCCAACGATTACACGACCAAATGTGCACGTTGTGGCCAACGATTCGTGCCTCGTTTGTGTGTCATGCTGGGCGTCACAACTGCATTTTTCCAACCTCAATTTTCATCGTCGTCGTCGCTGCAGGAAGCGCAAGTGGACCACTTTGAGTATCTTTCGATGAATGTGATCCACAAAGAATTGGCCAATCTCTGCAACAAACTGTCGCTAGAAGTCTTCAAGTCGCGTCAGTTGCGTGAACTGAATCCTCGCATTTACTGGAATGTAGTGGTGAAATTGCTCTCACTAGCATGCCCGATTGACTTTATGGATTTACCTGACATGACGCAGGCTGGTAATTCGGATGGTGACGACAGTCAGGACCACCACAGACAACGAAACAGTTATGGCAACAACGCCAGTGACAACGAAGCGACATCTGGGCCAGAAGATCAAGACATTGAAAGACTGATCAGTTCGTTTGTGGAAGCCGTGGAGATCAAACTGTCGCAGCGTTCGGCCAAAGCTTCTTCTTGTGTGGCGGATGACCAATCGTCAGTGATGACCACGACAACCATGACAACCGCTCATTCGAGTAGCTCCCGCGACCGAGACAGCCAGTCCAATTGGAGAGTCGGCAGTCGAGGAAGCAGCAGTGCAGAGAGCACATCCAGCACCAGCAAAGAGGATTCGTCGATCCATTTCTCGTCGGGTTCCCAGACCAATCTGGCTGCGTCGGAGGAAAGCAAAGGATACGCGCGACAGCTTTTGCGGCGGTTGGAATCGCGCTTTCTGATTGGTTGAGGACACCGCGTAACGGTTGTTGGGTGGTGAGTCATGTCCGCCGTACTTGCAGTACAACGTGTGCAGCTACGCTTTGCACCAATGGTTGATCGAGTTGTATAACCCTCACGCAACGATTGGTCCACGCAATTGCCCCCAAGTTGTCCAACCGTCACGATGGCCAAACGAACGTTCATGAATCACATTCCAATAAGAAACTGTCCATGCTGCATGCAGCAGTGGTGTGGAAACTTCCGAGCTCAACTGCAAAGGTGGAGCAGCAGCACGGTGGTGCTCCCGGTTTTTTAATCTTGGCTCCAGTGTATCGCTTTTGCGTCCCACACGCCACCATTGTGCGCCGCAATGCTTCATCAAGAGTTTCCCTGCCTTGGCACCATTTGTTTGAACAAGCAATCAAGGGGCGATTGAACGCTCAGGTGTCCCAAACCGTCAGGATCCATGCGTTGCACTCCACTTTTGTCATCATCCAAGTCGTAACAAACGGGGTTTGTGAAAGAAAGCAATCGAAAAAAAGAAAGAAACGTCGAGGCTCTGCTACGTACCAACTGTCTCCGCGTTCTCCCTTTGAAAGATTCAGCCAACTGCAATGAGGGTGACCACTGTTCTCCTTCCATGGAGAGACTGTTTTGTTCGAAAAACCACACCTTTCCGCCCACCACCCAACCAGAAGCCAGCAGTTCCGCCACTTTCGGCGTGACCGTATCGTTTGGGTGGTGATGCGCGCATCCTCTTGTTTGACTCATGTCCCAAGACCTCGGCCCCATGTCCTATTTTAACTGCAAAATGGCGCTTCCCCATCCCACAAAGCAGAGCCACCTCTTGTGTTCCGGCCTTTGGAACCCTATCCGCACCAACGGAAAACAGATTTCTGTTGACTCCATGAGCCAATCGAATCTTGACGGCTTGCGTGGTTTGGCGCGTGCCATCAAATGCTTCCACTCCTTTAAGCCAGCTGTACGGTATGACATCGTACAATACCCAAGAGAACCACAATCAACCTCCACTCTCTTGCCTCATAGAAGGTTGTTTCAGGTCTTTTTTCATTCGGCTACACCTTGTCCCAAAACGGCACAGAAAAATCAATCCAATCAGTTCCGGCTTGGGGGGGGCTGATCACTTCAGTTTTCAGCAAACGCCTGGAACCCTTGTTGTTGCCTCCTTGGCCCATCGGCACTTTTGCTTTTGGCCTCTACCGCGCGCTTTGCCTTCCTCCCAACGCGTCGGGGCACAAGGAAATCCATCCAAGTCTTGTCGGCAAAGCCCCAGTCTAAATCCAGTCTCAAGAGCTGCTGCATTGGTGGCTGGCTCGGTTTGGACGGTTCCGATTGGCTACATTTGAAAAATCAGATCTACTACTGGCTGACTATGGCCCGCACCATCCACAGTTCGATACCGACTGCGGACGAAAAGCAACCGTTGTTGGCGCCGTCCATGAAGACACCCCAAGACCCCCAAGAAGACCAACAAGACTTGGGCCTGCGCGCCACGCCCAAGTGTCGGCTGTGGAAATGGTATTTTACCATGTTCCTCATCAACTTTGTCGAGTTTTCGGCGGAATCGTCACGAGGTGTGGTGCTGCCCACGCTGTTTCTCTACACCAAGTCACTCGGTGGTGACTTGGCGTTCATGGGCGTGCTCACGTCGGTGTTTTCGGTTGGACGACTGATCTCTTCGACCGTGTTTGGATGGATGTGCGATCGCTACTCGTTCAAGACGGTGTACTACGTGTCCAGCGGCATTTGTCTGCTCGGGAACCTCATGTACCTGGTGGCCGATGAGCACGCGGCCAACAGCAAATTGTTGCTGGCCATTTCGCGGTTCATCGTCGGCTTTGGCGCTGGTAATCGAAGTGTGTGTCGCGCCAATGTGGCTGCGTTGACCACGATTCACCAGCGACTTCGCTACATCACGATCCTTGCATGTGTCGTGTTTCTGGGCTACGCGTTGACGCCTGGTTTGGGCAGTCTCGTTGCTGAAGTGGATGTGTACGTGCTGGATATCATCCACCTCAACAAGTACACGACCCCGGGCCTGATCCTGGTGGGCTTTAACATCTTGACCATCATTGGGATGATGGTGGGCTTTGACGAATCCATCACCATCGACGACGGCCCCAAGGATGACCCCGAAGCCATTGCCAAGGCCGCCAACAACCCACTCAACGATCCAACCAATTTGCCTGAAAGAGTGGTGCAAATCGGTGCCATCGTGTTCATCTTTCTCAACTTCAATGCGCGCGGCATCCTGTCTGTGTTTGAGACCGTCAACACTGTGCTGTTTCTCGAAGCTACCAATTCGGATCCGGCCAGCACCAAAGCGGTTATTGAAGCGTCCAATTTCCAGTTTTATCTGGGCCTGTTGGGCCTCGTCACGTACTTTTCCATCGAGCGTTTTCGTCACCACATCACCGACGTCAATTGGGTGCTTTGGGGCTTTTGGTTTCTCGCTGCAGGCAACTGCATACTCATATTTGCACCCGAACACATGTCGTTTGTGCGCTTGGCTATTGCCGAATTGTTGGTGTGGTCCATTGGCTGTCCCATCACAACCGCGGTCGTGGTCGCCGCGTTCTCGAAACTACTGGGCGGAAGACCGCAAGGCACTCTTATGGGTTTGCTGGGCTCCGCTGCTTCGGTGTCGCGCATCATTCTGCCATTATTGCCAGCAGCTTTGCCATCGCTTTCGCCCGTGTTTTTGATTGATGTGGTGCTGTGCCTGGCAAGTCTGGTTGCGCTGGTCTGGTATCGACGCCTTGTGACCAAGATCAAGATCGAAATGCAGCAAGACTTTGATGATCTGGAGCGAGACACCAAACAGGCCATCGCCAAAGAAATGGAGCTGCAAGAGATGAAGGATCCTCGCTCGCCTTTGTATGGGGAACCTGCTGACAAATTTGAAGAGCCCACCGCATAACAACTTCCGTGCTAGTTCTATTGGGATGAAGTCGCTTTATAAAACTAATCTGGTCTCAGTATTAATGTCAACTTGTCAAGTATCATCCGTGGTCGTTTCCTCTATGGCGTCGAATCTCCTGCTGACGCAGATTCACTTGGATCGTCGAAGGATCTCACCAAAGTGACGATGACCGGACTCATTGGCATGACGCTGGGCTTCTTGTTGGCCCTTGAAGCTCTGGTGGCAGTCGTAGCACTGGATCGTAAAGTTGCTCAGGTCGGTGAACTCATGGCGTTGATGGGCTTCGACGGCCACTTCACTTGCTCGTTCCAGCTGGGTAAGAGAGTGTCCAACATCTTTAATGCTCTCGCTCAAACCAGGTCCACTGCAAACCACTCACCTTGTCAAAGTCATTGATGGCAAAGCGCGTGACGTCTCGCGACGAAGACTTGTCTTTAGCATCTTCCATAGGCGTTTCCACAATCACATCGTAATGGATGCCGTCGTAGAGCAAGAAAATGCGCTGCGAAAAGCCCTGATCTTCACCATAACACAACCGCCCCATGCACGTCACGTCAAAGACCACGATTTCCATCTGGAAATGGCTGCAGAGAATTGACAATTCAATCTCGCCACCCCACGATTGGGGGTCCAAGATCCAGGCGCAATATTCGTGCACGGGTCTTCCAAGAAACACATCCGAGTAATTGGTGGGGTCGGCCAGAATCGCGTCCCGGATCAGTTGGCGCATGGCATCGCTGTTACCCGTCAGTCCTTTTCCAAGTGCATAGCCGATCGCGTTGAACAGACAGGAATTGTCCGCAGCCACGACACGACGCACAAACACTGTCGATTTCTTTGGAGCATTTGTGGCAGAAGAAGAAGAAGAAGAAACTCCAAGAGATTCCTTGAGCACCAGCACAGAGCCCGAGCGAACGCCAAGCGCCACGAGTTGGTCTTCCTGTTGGCAATCAAACCGCGAACGAGAGCACGCGGATTGTCAGCAACGCGATCAAGTAAACAACGTAAAAAAACGCCAGCTGTTGCATAGGGCCCATGGCTCGTATCCTTACAGGTTCACCATGCAAAAGCCTGGGAGGAAACCCACTCATGACTACCATTAGACACAGTAAAATGCTCCGAATGGTCAGCTTGTCTGCGAAGAGAAATCACGAATTCCAAAGCAAGCCAACCACTCCACTCAACTGTGCTGCTCGGCTATTGGGATGCCCGTTTTCTCTTGCAGTGTTTGTTGCAGTCCCAAAAGAGTCAGCTGCTCGGGCAGTTGCATCAATTTGATGGATTTGCCATCCGCAAACGTCACTTTGAAATTCATTTGGTGGGTTGCTCAAGGCAATATTTGGTAGCAATCCACTTCTTGATACCAAACGCGGGCGATAAATTGCTACCAATTCGATAAAGTACGATTGACATGCAGGTTTTGACAGAATGACGCGTGAGATCAATGTGTTTGATCGCTTTCGCTTTAAGCGAGTGCGCTGTGACGACGACGACGACGACGACGACGAAGAAGAAGAACAAAAAGTTCTACAAGGGAAGAGGATCAAGACAGAGCCAGAGCCAGAGTCTGTGGCAGAGCAAGCTGCCGCAAAGTCCCTGAGCAGATCGCAACAGAAGAAGAACAAGTCATCCAACGCAGTGGAAGAAGTGGGTGCAGTTGATGATGGCCTGTCTGTGAAGAAATGGCAGGAGCGATGGCATAGCATTTGTGACGAGTGCTTTGAGGCTCGGGTCAAATGCGTGCACCATCCTGAACAGAGACTTCGCCTCTTGCTGGTGGGCCACAATCCGTCACTTCATGCATGGACGAGTGGCTTTTCCTACAGGTTTGGTGGAGTGTTCGCGCAACTGCCGTTCGGACGAGTTCGACCCCATCCTTGCTTTGTTTCCATAGTAATCCCAGCAATCGCATGTGGAGTCTGCTCACTGGAACGTTTTCAACGCCGTTTTGGGACGCCATTCTCCCAGCAGATGCACAGATCGGCCAACAGAACCAGATGCCGCATGTCGTTGGCGTGGGCTTCACGTCCATCGGCCTGGAAGTGAGTACGCGGAAACGCTATGAGGGAGAGAGAGATGGAGAGAGAGAGAGAGAGAGAGAGAGAGAAGCTGACTAATTTGTATCGTCATCCACCTCCAGCCTGGCAACGATGCAGCCAAATACGCCAAAGACACAAGTGAGCGAGAATGCGAGAACTGGTGGAAGCCGTTTACCTAACTAAAGCCGAGTGCTCAAATGATCTCTGTTTGTGCACAGTGAGCCGATGGCGGGACGATTTCTTTCGACGTTTGCGAGACCATCGCCAACGCCTCTGCGCACGCCACTGTGATGCTACCGCCCACAAAGGCAAATGCAGCAAACACCATGGCCCAGTGGTCATCGCGTTTGCCGGCAAACGGCAGTTTAGTTGGATGTTTACCCCTCCTCTTCAAAAGATTGAGCGATATGGCCAACAAACCCGTTGGCCCAGTGGGTGGCCACTCAAACGCGACGAATCGGAGCTCTGGGTACTGCCGAGTTCTAGCGGACGAGCAGTCATGACCAAAGAACAACGCGCATTGCCTTATCAACAACTAGCGCAAAGACTACAAGAGATCCCATGGCCACTACTCGACTGAGACCTTTTGTAGCGACCACCAAGCATTTTGAATAAAGAAACATGTACTTTTGAACGATGGGCTCATGGCTCAGATACCGATGCACTGATCTCTCTGAGTGAAGGACGATCTTTTGGATCAAACGAGAGGCATCTCGCTGTCAAGTCCTGAAAGGCTTTCGGTGCATCCCCAGTGATGTTGGGCTTTAACTTCCCTCTAGCCACACCTTGCGCGATCTGTACCTCGGCCATCGTCCACCCATGTTCCACCGACATCTCATGGTATGGCTGGACCTGCGAAGACAACTCACAAAATATCATGCCCAAGGCATAAATCTGCGATTCCTCAGTCGTCTGACCGCCCAACAAGACTTCTGGTGCGCGGTACGGCATGATACCGATACCAAAACTCAACAATGGTGTGCTGTTCTCTTTCAGTGGCATGCCGTAATCGAATAGGTTGAGTTTGCAGTTGTACTCTTCATCGCAAAACACGCGCTGGGCACACAGATTTGGTGAGAAATGGCGCGCAGTCTTGACGGATTGTACAAAAGTCAAGCCACGACACAGATCTTGAGCAATCCGCAGACGTTGTTTCCATGGCAAAACCACTTCAGGATTTGCCAGTACAGAGCGCAAACAACCGTTTGGCAGATACTCCACCAGCAGTCCCATTTGCGTACGATCAAAGCGCACGAGACCAATGAAATCCATGACGTTGCTGTGCCGCAGATTGACGAAGCTGATCACAACACTACCAAAGTCTTGCATCGCATCCTCGGAGTTCTGATCGGTGAGAACCTTGTGCATGACCACTTCGGTATTGAGATATTTGGCTTGCCAGAGTCCGTGGGTGCCGAGTTTCTGGCCCACAACCACTTCATCGGGACTAATCTCAAGCTCTGGTACGCCTGAATGGATCTTGTCTCTGGTCTCGACGGCAATACCGTCCAACAAGTGTGTGTACAGGGTGTCGGCCATATAGCTGCTTTCTTTGGGATGCCGTGCAGGACGACGAGCAAGGAGAAAGCCACCCACAAGCACCACAACGCCCGCCATCACGCCTAAAACAATCGCCACGGTCGTCAGACTACTATCACTCTTGGTAGACCCCTTGGTTTGCGGCTGTGGCTGTGGCTGCGGCTGCTGTTGATCTGGCGTGTCGCTGCCAGGAGATGCTGGGGATCTGTTGGTGAGGCACACCCGTTGGCCATTCTTCAATGTCTCATCGGTGGTGTTTTCTGGACACGTATGCGTGGGCCCCATTTTCGTAAAATTGAGCTTGATGTCATTGAGCTCTTGCATTTGGAAGGGATTCAGCACCATGGGCTCGTCAAGGGTGACGTTTTCCATCACTAGTTCGTGGTGGAGACTCGGCAAAATCGCAGTTGGGAAAGAAGACAACTGCGAATTGGTGATGTTCAGGGTATCAATCGAGCAATTGGGTCCGCATTGAAGTTGGTCAATTCCAGAACACGAGTCGAAACTCAATTGCTGGAGCTGATGGCTGGTTGGCAACCAATTCCGCGATTGAAACACCATACCAACACCATGGAAGGTAAGGTTCGTGAGACTGCTCATCGTCAGCGACGAATCGTTGAATACCAAAGTGACATCGACTTGTTCTCTGTCAGATGAAAAATTCAGCGTGTCCACCATGTTGCTGTCATCCACCAACTGTATCGCAATGGCTTGGGTTTTGGCTGGATTGGAGCCAACGTTGAATGCAGTGAGTGAAGGAATGCTCTGAAACTGGATGGTCCAGACCCGCGTTGGTGCGCCTAGGTTTATCGATTTATTGCTGTCGGGTCGTTGTTGCTGGTGGGAGGTCAAGGTGATTCTGCCACCTTCTCCTCCCTCAAGTATCCAAGCGCCATTGGCAGAGATCTTCCGTGGAGGTGACGATGGCGATAAGGTCGCATTGTGCTTTTGCGCTGAAGACCGCTCGCTGTTGGAAACACTCCCTGTCACGGGCCAAATTGCCACCAGCACCATAAGAGCAAGCCCCAAGCATGGAAAGCCCTGGTAAAATGGTCTTGGTCTTGATCGGGGACCTGTCGGTCGAATTGTTCGCTTCGATTTGTCGGCCATTCTTGTGCTTTGACGCCTTGGTTCTCACTCGTTTTCTCTCTCTCTCGCTCTCGCTCTCGCTCTTGCGTGCACGCGGCTTTGACTCCTTGGGCTCTCCGTCCCTCTGCGACGGCAACGGCCACGGCGACGGCCAAGGCGACGACAGTGTCAATGGCTACCTTTCCCAAATGCAAACATGGAAGGCTGCTGGAAACACTACTGTACTGTAGTATTGTGGGTGGGTGTACCTATAGCAACAAGATCAAAAAGATCGCAACTTGCTTGATTCTGCCTCTACAAAACACGGTAGGTTCAACGGGCATGATGGGTGCCCACAATGCATACAAGTGTAGTTCTTGTCCTCACCACTTTTGGTACAGTCCCCATGTACCAGGGTTGGTGCGCAATGAAAAACCCAAGTCAATTCATTTGGGATTTGTATGGCTGGGCAATGATTGCAAGTTGCTGGAATACGGTAGATCCCGTGTGAAAGCCAGACTGCACGAAAAGAACAACAATTCATCCCGCTGGTCACGGGGAATCACGGGTACTCCAACCGCCAAGCATGCAACTCTTTGTCTCGCCAAGGAAGAATCGGAAGAGCACTTCCAAGGCGACCAATTGCGCAGCGGCGGCATCAAATCAACTGCATCATCGACACCAAACCAACTACAACCAACCAACAAACGTCTCTGGTGAACAGCACTGACAACCAACGAATAGGTGATGTCCTAAGCGGACGCTCTTACAAGACCAAGGTGCTTCTCTGGTCCTGACCTCATAACTCAGCAACCAACGACGAAATCTCACTGAGAGCAGGTCGATCCTTTGGATCGAACGAGAGACACCTGGCTGTCAAGTCTCGGAAGACTTCAGGAGCATCGCCAGTCATCTCAGGTTTCAACTCTCCACTTGCCACACCTTGCGCGATGAGAATCTCCGCCACTGTCCACCCGCGCTCTACCAACATCTCATGGTATGGCTGGACCTGCGAAGACAACTCACAAAATATCATGCCCAAGGCGTAAATCTGCGATTCCTCAGTCATCTGACCGCCCAACAAGACTTCCGGGGCGCGGTACGGCATGATACCGATACCAAAACTCAACAATGGTGTGCTGTCCTCTTTCAGTGGCATGCCGTAATCGAATAGGTTGAGTTTGCAGTTGTACTCTTCATCGCAAAACACGCGCTGGGCACACAGATTTGGTGAGAAATGGCGCGCAGTCTTGACGGATTGCACAAAAGTTAAGCCACGACATAGATCTTGAGCGATGCGTAGTCGTTGTTTCCACGACAAATCCACTTGGGGGTTTGCTAGCAAAGAACGCAAAGAACCCTTTTGCATATGCTCCACAAGCACGCCTATCTCGGAACGATCGAAGCGAACGATACCGATAAACAGCATGACATTACTGTGGCGAAGATTCACAAAGCTCATCGCGGCACAAGTGAATCTTTGCATGGCAGACTTGGAACTCTGATCCGTGAGAACCTTGAGCATGACCACTTTGATGTTGAGATACTCGGCTCGCCAGAGTCCGTGGATACCAAGCTTTTGGCCCACAACTACTTCTTCTTCGGGGATCTCCAATTCGCCCAGCACTCCAGTATCCCCCATGATGGGGGTTTTGTCTCTATCACCAGAAGAACCGCTCAACAGATTGGTTTGTAGGTCGACAGCATCGGTGGTAGGAGAAGCGACGATATACCTATCTTCGGTGTCTTTGGAACGATGAACAACAAGCACAAACCCACTCACGACCAGCACAAGTCCTCCAAACACGCTCAAAACAATCACCACCGTCGTCGTGCCACCGTGGCTCTTGGCAGGTTCTTGAGCTTGCGGCTCTACTTTTGGATTGGTGTCTTGTTGACCTTTAACGGGTGATATGGGCTGAGATACACTTGCTGGTCCAGTAACGCACACTTTCAGATTGCCTTTCAAAGTGGTGGTGTTGGTGCAGTCAGCAAACTGCTCATTCGCGGAGACATTCTCGGCAGTGAAATCGACACTTTGCAGTGTTTCCAGCTCACTTGCACTCAGTTCAATGGGCTGCTCGATACTCACATTCTGCATCACGAGTCTTGGGTTGTTGATCTGCAGGAGCGCCAGTGGGAAATGGGTCATTTCAGAATTGGTGATCTTCACTTCATCAATCGATGAAAGACTCTGACAAGCGAATTCGTCAATCACACAATGATCAAACACCAATCGCCTCAGTTGTTGTCCTGCCGAAGTCCATGTCGGAGACGTGAAATCGACTTGGAAATTGTTGAAGATAAGCGTCTGGAGCTTGTTCATACGGGCCAGCGACGAATCACCCACCACCAGAACCGCATTGACGGACAGCGTTTGCTTGATTGGTTCGGGCAATACAAACTCGAGATTCTCCAGAACTGTGGCGTGAGCATCGCCCAATTGTAGTGAAATGCGCACCGTAGGCTGGTTGTGTGGCTTGGCATGCGACTGGTCTCTCGGAAATGCATTTTGTGCACTTCGCAAGGCACTTTGCCACTCGTTTTGGAATGTCCACGTGGACTGTGGCATGTCGAACAAACCAATCAGTTGCGGGGGAATTGACAAGGTCTCGCCTTGATCTTGTTGGACCATAAAGAACCGGATTTTACTGCCATCCGACTCGAGATGATGAAGAGTAATCCAACTCGAGGACAAAGCCGAAGCATCTGGTGGTGAGGTCGGTGTTGAATCATGGGGTAACACCAAAGTCGGTGACGGCACCGGTGAAATGTCTGGCGTTGCGACTGGCAGCGCTGGTTGATCCGCTGGTGGTGGGGTGGTGGCAAACTGGGTCATCTCCGGCGATACTTGTGGAGTGGGGGTGATGACCAGTGGATCGGTTGCGGTGGCGCTCTGAGTCACTGCCCAAAGCCCCACGAACACCAGAAAGTCAAGCCACGCGCATCTTGGTAGCCATCGACGGACGAGTCGGTCCCAAGGCATCTCACGTCACAGACAGCGCGGGGTTTCCTGCTTTTTCACGTCCTTTCTTCTTCGTCTTCTTCTTTCTCCTCAGACGCTCGCAATCTCGTTGTGATCTCTTCTGGCGATCGCCGACACAGTGGTGACTCGCTGGCTCTTTCCCTCCAGGAAGAAACATCGAAGCAACCCAGCTAATAGATGTGTGTGTGTGTGTACTGGACTGTCCAGAACCCATTGACCCTCTTTCGGCAACCTCAACCAACTCAGATGAAATCCAGCGAGAGGAGCAACCTCACCTGACAACTGTACTGTATTGTGCAGTACAGTAGGTTGGGTGGAGGTTGCGACGGGGCCCAAGATACTGTACAATCCCTCTGCTGTACAGTACCAGTTAATAGAAGCCCATCACACCAAAGTGACTCAATCGTCCAGCCACCGCTTCGAGCTGAACTCGTGGACTTCTCCTTGCAAAGCCTTTGGGGCAACCAAATGTGGTGGTGAGAAACTCATGTGGTTCAACGTGGAAATCGATCCAAGCACCCATTCTCAAAAGCACCAACATCTCTCACACAAACCGGACCATCAGGAACTTGTGTGGTCAGGGAGAGTCATCTGCAACGAGCGACAACACGCCTGGCGTTACGGTTGACGGTGTTGGAAGGTCCCTGCAAGGCCTAGGGAATAGTTTGGCCAACTGCAACAGCCAGTGGGATCTCATCCGATCCATGCGACCAATCAACCCACCAACCCACAGTCACTCCAATGTCAACAGGAAAAACACATGGCGCAAGTACACACAAAAAGCCGATGAATCATTGTGTGTAGAGAACGAGCCAGTCCACTGTCTTCTACATGTTGCTTGTTGTGTGATCAACAGTATCGCAGTGGGAACAGCATCGAAGTGAGGAACTCAATCGCCTTGCTTTCTCTTTCGAAAGCCACACAAAAGCCCCTTGATCCGCACATTGATGGACACTGCTACTGCTATTAGTCTTGAAGAACTGCTCTTGCTTCTGCTTTGGAGGCTCAACTGACTGGGGATGAGCCAGTGATGCATGGTCCCTTTCATGTGGATCATGCAGATGCCAACTCCTTGTGGGGTTGTGCTTCTACCAATCCCGGTGTCATCAACTCGCCACAAGCCATCACCAGATGAATCCGAGGACGTCAAGACCACAAATGGCAGACAACGAGCATGTCCATGTCGATGACTTGCTCTGCGCCGGAGGAAGATGCCGCAGTCGTTACAACAGGAGAAGTAGTAAGGCCCCAAGCCGGTTTTCCCACTGAATGCTGGGGAAATGGCTCTCCGCGTCACCCACCGTCAAGTGATTAACACGCCAGTTCGAGACCACCACGCTAGTAATCAATCAACAACCAACAAAGAAGGCGTCGCGGCAATAGCACTTACAACATGAAACGATGATGAATCTAGGATAGTCTGTGATACATACGACTGGAGGGGCGCTTCTTTTGCTCAAAGCTCATATAACAGCGTTGAAATCTCACTGAGCGTTGGCCGATCTTCTGAAGCAAACGACAGACACCTTGCTGTCAAGTCTTGGAACGCTTCGGGTGCATCCCCACTGATCTCAGGCTTCAACTCCCCACTCGCCACTCTTTGCGAAATCAGAATCTCCGCCATCGTCCAGCCGCGTTCCACCATCATGTCATGGTATGGCTGGATCCGAGAAGACAACTCATAGAAGATCACGCCCAATGCGTAAATCTGCGATTGCTCACTCGTCTGACCGCTCACCAACACCTCCGGCGCGCGATACGCCATGATACCAATGCCGTAACTCAACAACGGCGTGATACAGTCGCTCAACGGCATGCCATAGTCGAATATGTTGAGTTTACAGTTGAATTCATTGTCGCAGAACACGCGCTGTGCACACAGATTTGGTGACACTCTGCGTGCTGTCTTGGTGGACTGCACAAACGTCAAGCCGCGACACAGATCTTGAGCGATGTGCAGTCGCTGTTTCCACGATAGAACCACTTGAGGATTTGCGAGTAACGAGCGCAGAGAACCCTTTTGCATATACTCCACGAGTACACCCATCTCCGTAGCATCAAACCGCACGAGACCGATGAAATTGATGACGTTGCTGTGGCGCAGGTTCACGAAGCTGAGCACAGCACGGTCAAACTCTTGCATCGCAGTCTTGGAGCTTTGGTCCTTGAGAACTTTGAGCATCACCACTTGAGACTTGAGGTACTGGGCTAGCGAGAGTCCATGTGCACCGAGTTTCTGTCCGACGACCACTTCCTCTTGGGGGATTTCCAGTTCTCCCAGCACTCCAGAATCCCCCATGACTGGAATCTTGTCTCTGGTTTCAACGGCTGTACCGCCCAATAAACTGGAATACTGGTTGTCGGCATCTGTCATATCAGAGGTGTCTTTGGAAGATGTCGCACGACGACGCACAAGGACAAAGCCGCCCACAACCAGCACAAGTCCTCCCATCACGCCTAAAACAATCGCCACTGTCGTCATATTACTGTCACTCTTGGAAGACGCTTCGGTGTGCTGCGGAGTCTGACTTCGCAAGGCACTGTCTGGTTCCGGAGGTTCTGGTATGGATCCGTTGGTGACACATACTGAAAAGTTCGTATTGTTGAGCAAAAGCATGCTCGTGGTTTCGGAACACGTCGCCTCTTGCTTGATATCCGCAAAAGAGAAGCTGCTCGTGTTGAGATCTTGCCGTTCCTTGTCAGTCAACACCGTTGTTGTCTCAATTGTCACATTATCCATGACAAGGCTTTTATGGTTAAGACCCAGCAGCAGCGCAGCCGGGAGCATGAACATTGTCGAATTGGTAACCTGCAGGAAATCAATCGACCACTTGGAGTTCCACTCGAATTGGTGAATCAAACAATTATTAAAAGCCAAGTACGTGAGGTGATCGCTGGCATTCAACCAGTTGGTCGATTCAAAGCTCACGCCAACCCCGGAGAAAGTCAGAATTGTGAGATTGGGTAATGCAAGCGCCGACTCATTTAGCAAAAGGTTCACGTTGGCTTCTTTCGGGTCCAAAACCGCAAACTCCAGATTCTCTACCTTGTCACTTGCCAAGTGCACGGAAATCGTCAAAGCCGTTGAGTTGTTGAGAACACTGCTGATCGGAGTCTCGTTTCTAATGGTGATCGTCGCGATTGTCGATGGCCAGGGCGACTCGACGTTCAGCCTTTGTGGTGCTGATGGTTGCTTTGGGGGCAGCAGGTGGATGCTGCTGGTGTCATTCGCCTCAAGAGTCCACTCGGAGGGTGAGAACGAACTCGACGACCCCGAGCCTGGCTGATTTGGGCGAGTTACCGATTCATGTGACGCCAACCCGTTTGCTTGTTCTGAAAACGTACTATTCGACGCACTTAAGCCGCCGGAGCCATTTTGACTTTGCGGCGCTGATAACGCGGCGAAAAACCCTGTTGTGATTGATCTTCTTGTTGTTGTTGCATTTGTGGCTATCGACAGGCCATTGGTACCATGCACAGTCGTGGCCCAAACGGTTCCAACCACCACAAGCACAAGCCAACGGCATAAACGAGCACGACAACAAGTGCGTCTTGGTCTTGTACACTCACAAGATTGCTGGACGTGGTCTCGCAGCCACCATTGCTTGGGGAAAGCAGAAGCCATTTTGCGCTCTCCGATGCTCTCGCCTTCGATCTCCCTTTGCTCCCACTTTCTTTTGTTTTTGGCGGACGAAGCCGCAGTACTCCCGTGCTATCTGTCGCTCTTCTTGCTCGTCTTCTTCCTGGAGCGATCTCCGTCTTCTGTTTCCCGCCAAGAAGACCGAAAGAAGCCACAAACCCCTCCAGTGCTGTTGGATCTCAGCGGGTTTTGTAACCCACCAGCCCGTGTACAGTATTCGGCTTCACCCCGATACTCAAAGCAAGTGAAATGGGGACGTTGTTGGTTGCTGTCGAGTGGTGGCAACCAGCTCGTCAGTGGTGCTCACCGACCACAAAGGGCTCTGTCTGGACTCTGCTGCTAAGTTGGCCGCCAAAGGAATGCGAGTGCTCACGCAAATGCGGGTTCATGGATCTCCTTTGGCTCAACCTACAAGGAATAGTGTACGGTACTGTACACAAGCACAAACTGAACCCATTGTAGTGAACTTCAAGGTGCTGGATGGAAACTGATTCGCTGGATTTAATGGGAGCAGGCCATTTTGACCAATAGCAGAGAACTATGTAACCCAATTGGGAAGACACGTCGTTTCAATACTGTACCAAAAAAGTCAACACGCGGCAACACTGTGCAATTGCCGTTCACGCAGCCCATCATGGGATGCTGAACTGGCTTGTCATGAGTGGTTAGGTGACTTTTGACCAATCACTGTGCCAAGAACCGAACCGGAGTTTACAATTGCTTTGACTCTCTCCAAATGGTTCAGAAAAGGAATTGAACTTGAAGACACAAGTTGCACACTCGTGAGATCAGACGGCAGCGTGCAGCAAGACTACTACCCAGCACTCCTAGTCGTCACTACCAAAGCCATCGATAAGTAGCGCAGCAGCTGCGTCAGATCCTTGTCTCAACTGCCAACACGGCAACAAACGGCGCACGCTGCCATAAAAAAGTGATGCTCAGAGTCCAAGCTCTACAACGATCGAACACGTTCGATACTTACGCCTGCCATACTGCTCAAAGTGCAAGTGCAGTCAATGCTGAAGAGATCTCACTCAACGAAGGACGATCGTTCGGATCGAACGACAGACACCTTGCTGTCAAGTCTTGGAACGCTTCGGGTGCATCCCCACTGATCTCAGGCTTCAACTCCCCACTCGCCACTCTTTGCGAAATCAAAATCTCCGCCATCGACCAGCCGCGTTCCACCATCATGTCATGGTATGGCTGGATCCGAGAAGACAACTCATAGAAGATCACGCCCAATGCGTAAATCTGCGATTGCTCACTCGTCTGACCGCTCACCAACACCTCCGGCGCGCGATACGCCATGATACCAATGCCGTAACTCAACAACGGCGTGATACAGTCGCTCAACGGCATGCCATAGTCGAATATGTTGAGTTTACAGTTGAATTCATTGTCGCAGAACACGCGCTGTGCACACAGATTTGGTGACACTCTGCGTGCTGTCTTGGTGGACTGCACAAACGTCAAGCCGCGACACAGATCTTGAGCGATGTGCAGTCGCTGTTTCCACGATAGAACCACTTGAGGATTTGCGAGTAACGAGCGCAGAGAACCCTTTTGCATATACTCCACGAGTACACCCATCTCCGTAGCATCAAACCGCACGAGACCGATGAAATTGATGACGTTGCTGTGGCGCAGGTTCACGAAGCTGAGCACAGCACGGTCAAACTCTTGCATCGCAGTCTTGGAGCTTTGGTCCTTGAGAACTTTGAGCATCACCACTTTGGTATTGAGATGCTCGGCTCGCGAGAGTCCATGCGCACCGAGTTTCTGTCCGACGACCACTTCCTCTTGGGGGATTTCCAGTTCGCTTATTGCACTATTTCCACCCACGACAGGAGCCTTGTCTGTGGTTTCGACTGAAGTATCGGCCAATAGACTGGTGCGTAGGTTGTCGGAGTCGTTGACAGGAGAAGTGGCCATGTAATCGTCTTCGATGTCTTTGGAACGTCGGGTACGACGACGAACAAGGACAATGCAGCCCACAACCAGCACAAGTCCTCCAACCACACCCAAAACAATGGCCACCGTTGTCACGTCACTGTTGTTCTTGGAAGACTCCTTGGCTTGCGACGGTTCCTGCGCTGAGCTGCTTTCCCCACTGGGATCTGTGGCGCTTTCATTTTTGATGCAAATCCAAATGTTTCGGTTGATGGCCAACTTGGGCTTCTGGATCAAAGAAACATTGGCGGTGTTTGAGGGACACGTCGAGTTTTGGTGAACGTCCAAAAATGTAAAGATGGTGCGGTTGAGTGCTACTTGTTCGGTGGTACTCAACTCAATTGCGTCGGCAATGGTCACGTTTTCCATGTGGAGTCTGGTAGTGTTGAGCCTCGGCAACAGCGCGATGGGGAAGCTGTGCACATTGGAATTGGTGATGTTGACGGTGTCAATCGAACAATTACTTGGGAAATTGTCAACGTAAGCCTTGTCAAATCTCAATTGTTGCAGGTGACGATCTGCTGCCACCCCATTCGGCGATTGAAACTTCACGCCAACACTGGAGAAGGCAAGAGTTTTGAGGTTGCCCCACGGCAGCGCCGAATCATTCACTAACAAAGTCAGGTTGACTTGATCGGGGTTGGATAACATAAACATCAGCGACTCGACCTTGCTGACACCCTTGACCAACTGCACGGAAATGGTCTGGTACTTGGTGGCTCGATTTGGTGGAATATTCAACACATTGTTTTCCGGAGGAATCGTCACGTTGCTGCTATGAAAGTCAATGACCCAGCTGGAAGATGTTGTGGTCAAGCTGATTCTCTGTGTCGTCTGTGGTGGCTGTTGCTGGGGAATTAAGGAGATGGAGCCATCTGCTCCTCCCTGCAGGATCCACTCTGGGGACGGCGACTGCGAGGACGCCTTTGAAGAAGCAGTAGACTCCTGCAGTCTTCGCACTGAAAGTGGCTCGCCATTGGTGGTGCCCATGGTCGCGGCCCAAACGGCCATCCATCCCACAAGCTGAAGCCATTTGCAGGATTGGTCATGGCTAGTCTGTCTTGGGGTTGGGCTTGCAGGTTGTCGCGCCGGCTTGGATCGGTCCCAAATCAACCGCTTCGTTGGGGGTGGAAGTGAAGCGGGCATCTTTGTGTCCGGGCCTTTCTCTTTCTCTGTTGCTGTTGGTGTTGCGCTGTCCTGTGCTTCTTCTTGCTGCTTGCTTCTTGCTTTTTCGTTTGCCGCGGATCTCCGTCCGTCCCAATCCCACAGCACGCCACCTGCCGATTGGCTGGCTCTCTGCACTTCCCAATTGAAAAAAATCAGTTGAATTCCACTCAGTCCTGAAACCACCCTCCCTGCCACCCTCTCACAAGCAGGAAAGATCCAATTCCATAAGACTCTTCCTGGTAGCTCCAATACCATGGTGGCTTTTGACCGACCTAGTGTGGAATGTGAAAATGTTGCGCGCGTTCCGAGCCCTCCTATCAGATCATCCAAGGGAAAAGGTGCTACTTGTAAGAGAGAGAGAGAGAGAGATCTTCAGACTCGCAAGTGCCAGTGAAGGAGCTAGCAAGTTCCACAGAGGTAGTGGTCAGAGTTGTTTGTTGCTTGTTTGTTCCTGTGTGAAATACTTGGACGAAGAATTCATTACTGCTTTGCTGGTGTGGATGGGAGGAGATCCCATGCAAAAAGAAAAGCACATGGGTGATCTATCCATCACAAACCCATGTGCAATGCGCCAACAGAAGGGCACTTTTCTGCGATGGTCACCACTTTGCCAGGCAAATGCTCAACACTCCCAAGGCCACTCCACTCCCGACCAAAAATCGAACGCGTTCATGATGAACCAAACCATTTGCGCCGCCGTGCGAATCCATGGTTGTCTCGGGCATTGTCTCTCGGACATGGTGTGTGTGTTACGAGGTCGCCGCAACAACCAACAACCAACCAAAACTCTCGACGAGAAAAGACGATGGCTGAAGCAGGTATTCCTATACGCCAGTTGAAGCGCTCTTCCTTTCTTGCCGTGTTGCTCAAAGCTCAGCTAATACCATAGAGATCTCACTCAACGATGGTCGATCCTTTGGATCGAACGAGAGACACCGCGTTGTCAGGTCTTGAAATGCCTCAGGTGCATCGCCACTGATGTCGGGCTTCATCGCTCCACTTGCCACACCTTGCGCTATTTGAACCTCCGCCAACGTCCAGCCGTGCTCCACCAACACTTCATGGTACGGTTGGACCTGCGAAGATAACTCGCAAAAGATCACGCCCAATGCGTAAATCTGCGATTGATTACTCGGCTGGCCGCTGACTAAATCTTCTGGCGCGCGATACGCCATGATGCCAATGCCATAACTCAACAACGGCGTGATGCTTTCTTTCAGAGGCATACCATAGTCGAATATGTTGAGTTTACAGTTGTACTCTTCATCGCAAAACACGCGCTGAGCACATAGATTCGGAGACAAGCTGCGTCCAGTCTTGACGGATTGCACAAACGTCAAGCCACGACACAGATCTTGAGCAATGCGCAGTCGCTGTTTCCACGATAAATCCACTTGAGGGTTTGCCAGCAACGAGCGCAACGAACCCTTTTGCATGTGCTCCACAAGCACACCGATCTCAGAATGATCACAACGCACCAGACCGATGAAAAGCATCACGTTGCTATGACGCAGATTCACAAAACTGAGCACAGCTCGATTAAACTCTTGCATCGCAGTCTTGGAGCTTTGATCTGTGAGAACTTTGAGCATGACCACTTTGGTATTAAGATACTCGGCTCTCCAGAGTCCATGGGTACCAAGCCTCTGGCCCACGACGACTTCCTCTTGAGGAATCTCCAGCTCGCCTAGCACACCTGTCTCACCCATGACGGGGATCTTGTCTTTGGTTTCCGTGGCAGTACCAGTCAGCAAATTGGTCTGCATGTTGACCGAGTCGGAAGCCGAAGGCGAGACCATGTAGCTGTCTTCGGGTTCCTTGGAACGCATACGAGTACGATGGCGAACAATGATAAACCCTCCCACAACCAGCACAAGTCCTCCAAGTACTCCCAAAACAATCCCCGCCGTCGTCATGCGACTATTACTCTTGGACTCGCTGCTTTGATCACCCTTGTTTGAAGTCTTCGGACGCGACACCGCAGATGATTCCGTGACACATCCTTCCAGATCCGTGTTCAGGATAGGACTGGGTGTGCAAGGATGACTCTGCTCCAGCACGTTGACATTCTTGGCGATGAAATTGATGCTCCTCAGTTTTTCCAGATGGCTTGCATTCATTATAACCGCTTCGGTAATGTTCACATTGCGCATCACAAGGCGTGCACTGGTGATAAACAGCAACTCATATGGGAAGTGGTCCATGGCAGAATCGATGATCTCCACAGTACCAATCGAAAAACCAGACTCGCCACCAGCAGTTTGGTTAATCAAACAATTGCCCATCGTCAACTGGGCGAGGTGTTGATTCGACGGAAGCCATGCCGGAGAAATAAACTCTACTCCGGAATGGTAGAAAGCCAGTGTCTTGAGATTGTTCATTCTCAGCGCCGAATCATTCAACAACAATGATGCACGCGGTTGGTTTGGGTCTGGCGTAGGAGGAGGCAACAGAAATATCAGATTCTCCACAGCACTAATGTTCGAAGCGTTCAAGTCCACGGAAATCGGTACGTCAAGTGGCTGATTTGGAGCACCAGATGGACCATTTTGCCCGCTGCGGTGCATGCCCTGAGCCATCTCTAAACCGGCTTGCCAATCCCGGATAGTCCAGTTTTGCTCAACCACGTCAAAGCTAGCGACACCCCTTGCATTCCCTGATTGTAGTTCAGCCATTTCGAGCTCGATTCGGCGCGTACTGTAGTCCAACGCTTGCCGAAAACGTAGACTCCAGTTGAAAGTCGACAAGGGGTCTCTGGATTTGTTTTGTGTCAGTGGAGTCTTTGTGACAGCTCCGGGGCCATTCACAGTAACTTTCGGGGTCTGTGGAATTGGCACTCGTGCTGCTGCCACCTCGCCGTTGGTGACGCTCACGGGTGCGGCCAAAACAGTCACCAATATCACCAGCACCAGCCGCAGATGGCAATGGCGAGTCTGTCGCGATTGCCATTCAAGTCGTGGTGGTCGTCTGGACCTGTCACATGAACGCCATTTCGACGCAAGAGCAGCTGGCATCTCCGATCGCAGCTTTCTCTTCTTGGTTGTTCTTGTCGAGGTGGAAGCGACCTCGAAACTGTTCCAATCCCAATGGTGGACGAAAGCGTGAGCAATGCTGGCTGGGCGTTTTCACCTGCAAAATAGACCAGTACAGATCCCACTCTGAGTTGCAACCAACACCCAGCCGTGGGGACAGCTGATAGCAAGGGCTGCAGGGTGGTGAACGGATGGTTCAAAAGCGCAGCGGTAGCACAATTGTGTCGTGTTGACGCTGGAAATGGAAAGATCGCAACGCAAAGAGAGCAGTAAACGGACTTCTCTTTCGCTTTCGCTTTCTGCTGATGCACTCCTTTCGTCGTCTTGGTTCTCTCTTTGTGGAGATTGGCTCGTTTTGTCCCTTTGCATTGTCCTATCCTACCTAGAGTCACTCCACCATTGGTCGATTGTCAACCCACTTTGGTGGGATGATTCTTTTGGTAATCTTTCACGCTCACTGGAATGCTCCTGAGGGATTCCACCCAATCAGGAAGCAGCTCTGTAACCAATTGGGAAACTAACGCTGTAAAATATACTTTTGCTGATGATTTGCGTGTCAAGTGTAGCGTTCGACACCCTACCCCTGGCCATAAAAGCACTCTCAAAGCGCCATAATCTTCGCAGGAATCCAGTGGGTTGAGCCTTTGAAAAGACGACAAGGCTCACATGATTGGTGGGTACTATTCGAGCGAACTGATTTGTTTGGTGCGAAATGTTTACTTACTAATAGTGAAAATGAACAGAACAGAAATGTTTACACACCCATTAACTGGAAAGACTTGGTTGGAAAGCTTTGCATGTAACACAGAGATAAGACAAAGGTGGAGACCAACGGAGTTGGAACAAGACGATGAAAACGAATGGGGGTTCATCACAAAAAACAACAAATGATGTACACCACACCAAATACCTCGTCTCATACTAACCGCAATGGTGGAATCCTGCTTTTTCAAACAGGGCACAGTGTACCTGTAAAACTGGTACCTTGTACCCAATCCAAAATTCAAAAATTCAAAATCGCTTTGGAACGTTTCATTTGATCGCCCCAGTCTGTCAGTCAGAAGCCCTCAAAGTGACCCAAAGGAAAGCCGCCAGACAAGCCATCCGTCCGACTGTCTGCTCTACAAAGTCCAAGAAGGTTGGTGCCACTACACTCAATTCCAAGAAGAAGAAGAAGAAGAAGAAGAAGAAGAAAGAGTCAAGGAAGAAAGACAGAGAGATCATCAGGGAGAGAAGGATGGAGACGCCGCGGCCGTATGACTACCCGACGGCCACGGAATCCTCCACTTGTACAACTCCCCATCGAGCTCTGCGAAAGAGCAATGTGGCCAATCGAGCCACTCCGGTGAGCAGTTCTCGTTTTTCGGTCTCTATTCACAGCCTCCATGACACCTGACGCATGCGATCGCTTGCTGTTATGACGATGACGTTCGTCAAACCCACAGGCCATGGATCGGTTCATTCCGAACCGAAGTGCTATGAACATGGACCTGTCCCAATGCGAAGGCAAAGCCAGTCCCAGTGACAGCGGCGAAAAACAACTCTACAAGCGCCAACTCGCCAGCACCCTGCTGGGACGAGACGACACCGAGAACTGCAAGATTCTGGCGTTTACGGGCCAAAAGCCTGAGATCCCCTCAGTGGACTCGTTCCAAGGAGCCATCCGTGCGCGGTACTCGCACAACAAGTTGTTTTCAGTGCCAGCGGCATCTGCAAGAAAACTGAACCGCTATGTGCCATCGTCACCCATCAAAGTGCTGGATGCACCGGAATTCATGAACGATTACTATCTCAATCTACTCTCGTGGGGGAGCAACAACATCCTGGCCGTGGCGTTGGGCCAGTGTGTGTATCTATGGAATGCTGAAACCGGTGCAATCGACGAGTTGATGGCCCTGGAAGGCGATGAATACGTGAGCTCCGTGTCGTGGAGCGATATGGGCGGTTCTTCCCATCTGGCCATTGGCACAAGTGAAGCCGTGGTGCAACTCTGGGATGTCGAAGCGTCTCGCCAAGTGAGATCCATGGGTGGCCATTCGTCACGTATTGGTGCACTGGCATGGAACAGTTATATTCTTTCGAGTGGCTCACGAGACAGTAACATCATTCATCACGATGTGCGCTCCAGAGAACACCTCGTCGCGACTCTTTCGGGTCATGAACAAGAAGTATGCGGTCTTAAATGGTCACCTGATGGCACGACACTCGCCTCAGGTGGCAATGACAACGCGCTCTGCTTATGGCGGTCATCTATGATGTCAGGTGGTGCAAGCGCTCTCCAACGACCAGCGCATCGACTCGAGCACCATATCGCTGCCGTCAAGGCTATCGCTTGGTGCCCTTGGGAACGCAATCTCCTTGCAACGGGTGGAGGCACAGCGGATCGCACCATCAAATTCTGGAACACTTCGAATGGTGCCTTGCTCAACTCGGTGGATACTGGCTCGCAAGTGTGCTCGCTTCTTTGGTCCACCACTGAGAAAGAACTCCTGAGTTCCCACGGGTATTCACAGAATGAGTTGTGCCTGTGGAAATACCCGAGTATGATCAAAGTCAAAGAGTTGACGGGCCACACTTCGCGTGTGTTGCACCTTGCTGCTTCACCGGATGGCTCTACGGTGGTATCAGGCGCAGCCGATGAGACTCTGAGGTTCTGGAAAGTGTTTGGTTCCAACCGCAAATCCTTGCACAAAGGCAATTCCATCGGCGTTGGTGTTGGCATGGGTTCTCCACACCATTCGATTTCCAACTCATCCTTGTCGAATGTCATGAGTATCAGGTAAGTATGATGACTGAAACCTTGTCAACCCCTCAAGAGGTTGTCTTGCGGTGGTGATGGCGGCAGCGCTATGCCTGGTGTGCTGTTGTGTGCCTCGAGACATTTCGACGAGTTGTAAAACCAAACATCCAAGGCGAAATAAAGTAAGTGATCTCTTGTGACATGATGGTGGCGTTGTTGATATTTGGTGCTTATGTGAAATGGTGATGGAGTTCGCTATCCATCCATGGCAAACACACACACACACACAACAGCCTGGCTGGTCGAACACGTGGTTGTGGAGGAAAAGAAGGATACGCAGTGGAGGAGGAGGGACCAATTGTTGCTCGTGGGGGAGCAATTTGGTTATTGCGGAATGAATTTGGTTCCGCAATTCAACCGGGTTTCTTTCGAAACCACCCATTTAGACGTTAAAGAGAGAAATGATTTCGTCTGTTTGTTCAACTTCTTATTCAACGTTGGTTGCTTTCTTTTGGTTGTTCAGAGCAGAGGGTCAACTCCATTCCAGTTGATGGTTCCAAGTGGCCAACGGGTCTGAATGACAAGGTTGAGTGGTGGCACGAGGTCATCATGTTTCGGTTTGTTTTTTTGCTCAAGTTCTTGTGGATGGATCGTCAGGCGGATCACTTCGTTTTGATTTGCGAGCCCATCATAGTAAAAGAGATCGAAGGAATTCATCTGTGTCATCGATTGCACAAAACGAGGAGGCCAGATTTAGTCTCCCATTCATCAGGCAGGCGTGCAATCTACGGCGGAGACTACCTTGTCGAGGAATGGATCTCGAATCATCGAAGGTTCTGCAAACAAGACCGAGTAGTGCGACTCACTACAAATGACCCAGATGTTGAGAAGCGGGGACTTCAGGTGCGTTCCAACGACAAGATGGTCATAGGCTTCAAACAGCGACAGGAATCCAATGGTAGCTGTAGCAATAGGCAGTGGCAAGGTCACGCAGATCAGCCATAGCCCAATCTACATCATGCAAGCAGACTTACCTTGACTGGCGATTCCCTTGAGAACAAGCACATCTTTCCCACCGCCGTCTTCAAGTCTCTGGTTGCCGTTGAAGACATTGGTGCTGGCCTGGCCAGTGAGCAACAAGTTGACCATTTCTTGGGTACAATAGTCATGAGTTCCGATGAGAACTTCGCAGCTCGAGTCCATGTCGTTCTTGATGGTGTCAACACCTCGACTCAGCACAACCGACGCCACAAACAACACGAGTCCATTGCCTTTTGGCTCCATAAGCTTTACAAACCAATCCAACCCGTCCAGTGAGTTGATGAAAATGCTCTACCGTCAACGTCTCCGTTAGTTCGTTGACGATGAAACTGACCTGTTCAAGATTGGCGGCGACAAGCCCTCGCAGCTCTTGCTGACTTGTGGCTGTGAAGACAACTGCATCCTCCAAAAATCCTCGTTTTCTCTAATGCATTGGACCCGCAAGGTAATGGTTAGACGACATTTGCTGAATCTCCATGGACGGCAGGTACGAGTGTTGCCGACTCTACTCACGATGGTCGAGTTGTTCGTGAGAAGACTGGCCTGGCGTTTGTTGCTGGCTTGCCAGAGGATGTGGACAAGCGCTGCCATAAGTGCACCCTCTTGTTGGGCCTTCGTTGGCTACCAGATCGAGTTGTCAGTTGCAGTCGAATGGAGCCAACACCAATAAGAACAAAAGCTCACATTTTGCCAAGAAGAAGAAGCCGATGAGAGCTGGTCTTCTGCGAGAAGAAAGCGAAGTACAAACGCCTGAACCACCGCAAGCACTCCGCAGGGACCTCCTTCGTGTTGCACAAGTCCATACTTGAGATTTGCATTGGTGGAAAAGAAGAGTCCTTGTTGGTCCCAATGACTCGTGACATTTTTCTTGTCGCTTGGTAGCAGAATGGCTTGAATTGCATCACGTTGTGTCTTTGAAAGAGGCGACCCCTTGTTCCGCGTTGATGCGGAGGGTTGAGCCATGGAAGAACTAACAGAAGACGAACCAACAGTTGGGCGTTGAACAACTCCAAAACTACTAGAGCTTCCAAGCGAATCTTCGACTTCTTCAAGCATCATCATCTCATCTCTCGTCGTGTTTCTTCCTTGTTGGTTCTTTTCTGTTGTGCTGCCCGTGGGTGAAGTGGCTGTTGGCACCGAAATGCTCTCAGCGGGTTGTTTGATTGCAATGGTGGAGGATGTGATGGAGATTTTCTGTTCTTCTGGAGCGGAGCTGTCACTTGTGAGACGTCTTCTGGATTTGGAAGGTTTTGAAGTGCCATTTGGTCCGTCCTCGCGAGTACCATCCTCCAAGTCTTTCGCCAACTTCATTGAAGGCTGCTTTTTTTCAGCACGGAGTTGTTTGTACTTGAGGTAGCACTGCTTTTTGGACTTGCCAACATCTAACGCGATCGTTTTCCATCGCTCCGTCTTGTCAGTGATGCCAGAAGTAGCTTTGATTGCTTTCTTGAGGCAAGAGATATCACTTTTTGTCCAAACTTCCTCGCTTTCGGAGCTGCTTCCACCCGAATCCCCTGGGGAAGAGCATGTGCTGGAGCTTGGCGACAAGATATCGCCGCTGGGTGCTTTCAACAACTCACAGGAACGCACCAAATGCAGCAACAACGGCAATTCGACAGTTTTAGAATTCTGACGTTGCGTGTTCCGTGCATGGGGCCCCTTTGCAGGATCCGCGGCCATCAACGCGTGCTTTTTCTTGGCCATATCGAGAGAGAACAGTTCACTTGCGACATCACTTGGAGGTGCAGTAGTGGTCTTGGCCGCGAGGCATTCAAAGGCTTGTTTGCAATTGCAAGTCTTGAGGAAATCCAACACCATCAGGTCTGCTTGACGCGCGACGTCGCTTTCGTTAAAGTTCTCGATCGCCATGGTCTCTTGACGGTACCACGAAAGCAAAATATCAAATCAACTGCAAGGCAGGTTCTCTTGTGTGCGTTTGAGTGCGTGACGCACGGTGTGAGGAGATCGGTCTTCTTCTTCTGCATGCTGTGGTCTTCCTGCCCGTCCATGAATTCCTAAACGCGTCTACTGCCATAAATAGAGTGCGATTGTGGATGCTTGGGCAAGGTGAGATCGCTGCCCAGTGTTAGAGCATTGAGTCCGTTACCTATCATCTCGGTTCAATTCCACAACCAGTTGGCAAAAAGCGTTGATATGCATGGATGCCTCGACCTGGGTCTTATGAACGATGTACAAACCTTCAAGGTTTCGCTGCACACTTTGGTCCGTCAGTTGTGCCTTGCTCATCCGTTGCCGCTTCAACGCTTCCACTCATCATCTTGATGAGCCCTTCGTCCAGATGGTCAACCGGCTGGTCACAACCAAAGGTCACCAAGCAACTGTGCTTCAACTTGTCTCACCGGTTTTCATCTGGTTACTCTCGCAGATCTTTCGCATCCCTTTGATTTGTCTTGGTCGATGTAGTACATCCAGTGGGGCCATCTACCAGAAGAAGCGACTTGATGACGCGATGAAGTGTTCGCGTGTGGAGAACATTCCTGTCTCTCTATGGATCGCCACAAGTGAAAAACCGTCTCCAGTCGATGGGTTTGACGGCCGCTATCATGTCCCGCTCCAGGCTGACTGGCTGGCTGGCTAACTGGTGGCGCGTTTGGGTTGTTTGTCTTTGTGCCTCTCTCAACAGCGGGGCATTCATTTGTCTATTTGGCGCTTTCTCGTAAAGTGCTTTTGGAATATTTTACTTCGGTATCCGAAAGATTATTCTTTTGTGCATTTTGGTTGCGCTTCTGGCAGAGAGAGAGAGAGAGAGAGAGAGAGCCGGCAGCAAACTAACGTCGACGACTTTGCGCCACCAGAATAAATTTCTTCGCGTTGCTCATCCTCCTCGGGCACAAAGGAAAAGGAAACTCCAAAAGGAAAGGGAAAGATACGAATCAACATGCTGTCATCGAGAATGTGGTCGCTCCTGTCAATGGAAGCGCAGGAGGTGGATCCTGCGCCGGCGCCGTCGCCGTCGCCGTCGCCGTCGCCGACATCTCTGCAGCGCCCTGCGATGCTGCAACTGATGTTGATGGCGCCCGACGGCCGCCATGAGAACAGCGAGCAGACCCATTTGCTGATGGTCATTCTGGCTATCAGTTATGGCTTGTTGTGTGGCCTCGCGGCACTAATGATCGCATATCTGCGGTACAACCGAAACGTCGCGTTGCGTGGGGACCCTAATGCGGCCCGCAAAGTGTTGCTGCCCGCGTTTGAGCCCTTGCTGGTGTTGTTCACGGCCGTGTCCTTTGTGTACACGGTCGTGTTTGTGGTGTTGAGCCAAGTGGTGCCGCGCGACAAACACCACCATGAACACCACCACCACGAACACCACGAAGAGCAAGAGAAAGCCATCAACTACTTGGACTTCCATTCCCACGTGCAACTCGAAGTATTTTTGTCGGGAAGGCTATTCATTTTGGTGCTCACGGTGGTCTTTCTGTTCCACAAAAGCGTGTCGTTGCCGGCTTTGGCGCGGGCGTCACTGGTGAGCTTTGTGGTGGCCGTGGTCAACATCCCGATTGTCTGGTCGGCGTATGCGTTTTTGTCGCATCCATTGTCGTTTTATGTGACCATGGTTTCCCGCATGAGTGTGCTGGGGCTGTTCATTTGGGTGCTGATCAAACCCCCGGCGAGAGCGAGCCTGCAGAGTCTTCGAGAATTCGTGGGGTTCATGATTGTGTACTATGTGCTCCTGTTTTGCTGCAATGAGATGATGTTTCTCGGCAATTGTGAAATGGGGTTTTACTTTGCGACAGCCAATATCCTGTGGGGCACTCTGAGTCCTTTTATCATCTGGAGAGTCCTGCAGGCCGACACGGAACACTGGCGTGGTCTGGGACGACGCGCTGTGTCTTTGCAGCAACTGTTTCGCCAACGACGGGATTTTGACGAACGCATCTCATCCAAAGGGTTGCATGTACTCATTGAGATGCACCGCAAGTACATCATTGACTTTGCGTATCTTGAACTCAAGCATCGCATCGGCACGGGTTGCTCTGCGGTGGTGTTTAACGGGTTGCTGCATTCCAAGATCCCAGTCGCTATCAAAGTGTACACTCCAACAGAGCTGGATGAAGAAACAGTCGCCGAGTACTCCCACGAAGCTGCGCTTTGCGGATACTTGCATCACCCCAACATTGTCAAATTCTATGGCATTTGCGTGTGCCCTCCGACAATTTCGCTTGTGTCCGAGCTATGCCTCGGCAATTTACAGGAGATCACCAGCATTTTTGCGCCACAGTACTGTGAAATCGCCTGCACAAAACAGCTATCCATCAACGTCGCGTACATGTTGGATGCTGCGAGGGCCGTCGCCTATTTGCACAGCTTTTCACCTGCTTTTCTGCATCGCGATATCAAACCAGGAAACTTTCTCGTGGACGTCAATGGTGTCGTCAAACTCACGGATTTTGGAGAATCGAGAAGCCTTCCGCGCAATGCTACTTCAGTCACAGGAAGCGCGATTGCAGCAACTGGCAGGAGCAATGGGACCCATCGAACCAATCCCGACTCGACCAGTAGCTCACTTGAGGAAGACGATGGTGGCAGATTCTCATTGCGCAATTCCTTGAATTCGAATCGCACGACTCGCATGACAATCATCGGAACAGCGGATTATATGGCCCCCGAAGTGATTCAGGGCAAAGCCGGCACTGCAATCTATGGGGAAGCAGCAGATATATACAGTCTGGGTATCACTTTTTGGGATGTCTTGCACCCCTGCCAGGAGAAGTACCCTGGTACTGGTGATGGGCAGAACCATTTGGCTGTTTATGAAGAAGTTGTGACCGGCGCGAGACCTCCCCTCAAGAACGAACAATTCCCGTCTGTCTTGCATTGCTTGCTGCAAGATATGTGGCATCCTATCCCCGAACAAAGACCTTCAGCGAAGCAGGTGGTGAAAGTATTGGAAGGAATACAAGAAGGTTTGTGTGCTGAGATCGGAAGCACACTCATGCAGTCGCTGGACAGGTTGTTGAGCCATCCAAAAAATGAACCTCGTCGAAATCGTCTGCATCCAAAATCGTTCACAGGTCAATTGCTTGTAAACCACATCATGTGTCTTGAATTCGTGATGTCGATCCCGCAAGCGGTTCGCATGGGCAACGGCTTGATGAATGCGGGGTTTCTGCATCATTACAAGCACTTGTGCTTCTTCCAAAATTCATCGAGTGAACGGTACTTCTTTGATGAAGAAGGCGTGGGTTTGCCTTCGGATCTGATGCTTGACAGTCTGTCAGAGGCTGACTTGCAAATCGTGTTGGAGAAACAAGACGAGAGCAATGATACCAATCACTCGGACAGTTCACGCTCCAACGCCTCGTACGTGCTTCGATGTGCTATGCCACCAACCGAGAACTCTTCTTCGGGCTATTCGGTGGCGACGACGAATCACACCACTGCCAAAGTGTTCAGAGGAACTACTGAGCCTCACTGCACCTGCCGCAAACTCGGCCAAGGAGTTGATGCTCTGTCCAACAACAATCGACTGTTCTTCAAAAAGAAGAAAGGGCACTGTTTGCTCGAAGAAGACACTTTGACCAAAAAGTTGCTGCATGATACCAGCGAGCTGAGTGGAGCGTTGACCACAGGGACTTTCGATGGCTTTGATTATTCGGGCATGCAAACGGACAGTAATCAAGTGTCGGTTACGGTGGAGCCGGCGCAACCAAATGTTGACAGGCCAAAGACGAAGAAGTCGAAGCGAGGATGCTCATCTGCCAGCATATGAACACGTGGAGGATGAATGCCTTTGTGGTTCAAAGCATCTTTGTGAGAGTGGTGGAGCAAGCGCATGGTTCTGTTTTTCACGATGACAGCATTTCTGTGGTTTATTGTGTTCATATTGTCATTCCATGTTGTAGTGTCTTTTGTGTACAGATTTAGGTTGATCGATTGAGTGTGTCCAGTGTTTTTCGAGGATTCATCAAAAGGGCTTTGAACTCTGCCAGAGTTTTCGCCGCCTCAACGGTGCCGACCTCTTGCACAGTGGTAAGGTGCGGTGGAAGTGTTATCGGTTTAAGAAGCTCTTCCATTCCGATCTAATTCGACGCAAATGAGAGCAAAGACAGTGTTTGTCAGGTGAGCTTTTCTTCCTCCCTCTCGCCCTCTCGTTCCGCCTCGTTCGAGAGAGAATCCATCCGACTTTGCGCTGGCGCCAAATGGTGCAGCGGGCCGAACTGAACTCATTGTTCCATTTCCGACTCTGCAAGATCCATGCCATAGCCAATCAACGCGCTTTTCAACGACCGTTTCGGCGCATAACTGGCCACATGCGATCCTTCGTGGTTCTCAATGGCTTCCCCAAGCTTTCCCGAACAAGTGCACGAAAGGTCATGGGCCAGCACCCCGCCAGAAAAGCAGGAGACTAAACAACGTGTTCAGCTCCAAACCAACCCATTGGCCAACTGCCTCACTTCGCTTTTCCGAGCCTTGTGTTTGTCTCTGGGGACTCAGCTTTTGCATCGTGTTTTGTCGCGCTCGGGTGAAGAACCTCTTGTGTGGCTGCCGATCTGATTTGTCGACAAGCTTTGCTTCCACTCGAGCTTTGACCATCAACCTCCCAGCCAAGCTGGTTCCTCCTTTGGTGGGACCCTTGCCGTTTTTGGTCACAGGCGGTTGACTTCGCGCGAGGGAGCAGATCGATTTCCCCTCTACGAATGAGTGTGATTCATCCGCCAGGGGTTCCACTTCCTCCAGCTCCTCCACTCCCACCGAGTAGTGTCCCTCCAAGCAACGATCCAATGGCGACAGTGGCCGCCACATCCGGTAGTTTGGCTGCGACAGTTGTAGCTTCGATTAGCCCCGCTGTTCACAATGCCACTTCGTTACTCGCCCCGCTTGTGAATGAAACCATCCCCAATCTCTCAGGGATGGTGAGCAACATGACTTTCTTACCAAATGCAACTCATGCAGCGGCAAACGCGAGCTCCAGCACGAATGCCACAGCCGCTAAGATCGCAGCAGCCAGACAAGCGGCCATGAAGGCGTATTTGGAATCGATTTACCACAAGTATGACACCTTGCAGTACTTTATGCTCTTTGGCTACGGCATGATGTGCTTTTTGTGCTTTGTGCTGATCTGTTACATGCGCTACCATCGAAACATTGCGTTCCGTGGCGACGCCACTGCGGCCCGCAAGATCATCTTGCCAGCGTTTGAGCCGTTGTTGTGGATTTTGGGCATTTTGACCGGAAGTTACTCGATCTTCTTCATCGTGGCCATCACCACCAACATGTACGATTTGATTCCAAAAGTGGCAACCGAATGCTTTTATTCCGGGCGCCAGTTCGTGTTTGTGATTGTGATTGTGTATATGCTCCAAAAGAGTGTGACGGTGCCAGCGCTGCGACGAACGGTGATCATTGCGTTCTTTTTGTCGACCTATACGATCCCAGTGGTCTGGTACTTTATGAATCACGGCAGCGAAGAACAACTGTATTGGGCTCAAACGATTTCGCGATCGTTGCTGTTGCTGTTGTATTCCTACGTGTTCATTCGACCTCCTGGAAGAGCCAGCAAGCGCACGCTTCGGGAATTCTGCGTCTACACTTATGTTTACTACGCGCTCTTGTTCAGTTACAACGAAATGTTTCATCAAAAACGCCTCGAAGCCGGATTCAATCTCACGTATGCCAACCTTTTGATTGGTTCCATGTGTCCTCTGGTGATCTGGCGCGTACTCAAGGCGGATACTGAGCATTGGCGTGGCATGGGCCAACGCGCCTGTGCCTTACAATGCCTGTTTCGCCAAAAGAACAACATCCATGAACGTATCTCCTCCCAAGGACTGCATGTGCTCATCGAAATGCATCGCAAGTACATCATTGACTTTGCGTACCTCGAACTCAAGCAGCGCATCGGCATGGGTGCTAGCGCGGTCGTGTTCAATGGCATTTTGCATTCGAAAATCCCAGTGGCCATCAAGGTGTACACACCAAATGACCTCACAGAAGAAACAGTTGCTGAGTTTTCCCATGAGGCTGCGCTTTGTGGTGCTCTGCATCACCCAAACATTGTCAAGTTTTATGGGATGTGCGTCTGTCCGCCAACCATTTGTCTTGTCTCGGAACTCTGTCAGGGAAGCCTTGAAGACGTTATCAATGCGATCTCGAGGCGAGAGAATCCTCCGGAACGGCAACAGTTTCTCATCAACCTGGGGTACATGATCGATGCTGCGCGAGCAGTCGCGTATATTCACAGCTTTTCTCCAGCTTTCATTCACCGTGACATCAAGCCAGGCAATTTCCTAGTCGACGCCGAGTGCAACGTCAAACTGACCGACTTTGGTGAATCTCGAAGTCTTCCCAAGGCCCAACTGAGCTACGAACCAGGCAACGCGCACCATATCAGTGTGCAAAAGTCTGGCGAGATCATCGCGTCCGAGTACAATCCGACGACCAATCATCGCAATTCCAATGGTGGTGGCTATGCTGGAAGCGCTTCCATGTCACGGATGACGGTTCGTGGCACAGTGGACTACATGGCTCCCGAAATCATTAACGGCAAAGCTGGTCTTGCTTCCTACGGTGAAGCAGCCGATGTGTACTCGTTGGCCATCACGATGTGGGACATTCTGAACCCAGGAAGAGAGAAATACCCGACGCTTCGCAACAACCATCTTCAAGTGTTTGAATTTGTCGTGGATGGCAATCGTCCAATCTTGAACGAATCGTTGCACCCGAATCTTCGCGAATTGATCGAGAGTTCGTGGAGCTCCCATGCTCATTTACGCCCGTCGGCTCAAAACATCGTGACGGTGCTGGAGAGTATCCAAGAAGAAGTCTTGGCTAGCTTTGCGCTGACATTGAGTGAAAAACTCGCCGAAGATGACGAGGAAACGAGTCCGTTGGTAGCAGGCGAGTGTTCCAGCAAGACTCGGACCCATGGATCCAGCGAAGGAAGCATCGAAGAAGTCAGCAATGTGGGCCAGATGAATGCGCCGTACAGCAAATGCTTCACAGGGGAAGACGCTAGCGACAAGATGGAAGACTGCAATTACGTCAATTCACCGAATGAAGCCGTGCGCTTGGGCAATGCACTCATGGATGCTGGGTTGTTGCACCACAGCAAGCACAATCGACCGTTTGAAAAGAGTGCCAATCTATACTACTTTGATGAAGAAAACATTCATCTCTGCCGTCCATTGAACATGATTACGGATGCCAACGGGTCCACCACGACGGGAACGGCAAGTGTGATCTACGAGGAAGATGATTCTAGTCTCACCATGTCGATGAAGTCCAAGTCCCGCAAGAATTCTGTGGGCCCTCAAAGCTCGGCGGGGTTTTCCTCTGCTCCGTTCACCATTGGGACCCGTTCGGAGCGTCAACCCCAAGGCTTACAAAACGGCATGTGTGCATGCCGCAAGTACGGGCAACGTACCGAACACGCCAAAGTGTCTCGCGCGAGACGATTTCGACGCAAATTCAAACCGGTGCCGGAAGAGTCTATGCTCACCACCAAATTACTGGCCGAAGACGAGACAGCGCCACGCGAAGACGAGTTTGATGGCTTTGATGGCGTCACGGCGGCGGCCTGAAGGGACGAAGAAAATCAGAAAAACCAACACCAGAACGAGAAGGAGAATGTTCATGTCGATGCTTCTAGTCTATTCTGCATTTCCGTGGCTGCGTCTACGTGTGCAATTGGTTGCTTTTGATCGCTGCTCTGGATGGCGGTTTGTAATCTATGTTGTTGTTAATGCTTTCTTGGCGTCAACACTTCGGTTGGTTTGGTTTGCCTCCTTTCACTTGGATGCTTTGGACTTGTGCTTGTCTTTGCCATGTGTTACTGCTGGTGCTGGGGTAGTCGTGGTAGCAGCCGTGGCAGCTTTCTTCTTGGACGAACAAGCGTCGGACTTGTCTTTGTCTTTGACTTTGCTCTTTGCGCCGGTTTTCTTTGGCAGCTGGGCGTTTGGCTCCGAAGAAGAAGCAGCTGTTGGTTTGGGTGTGGCTTGTGCTTCGCTGTCTGGTTGGATCATGGCGACGACTTTCGACTGATGTCGAGCAGCTTCCCATTCCTCCAGCACTTGACGGATCTGGTGCGAGAGGCAGCCAAAACCATCAACGCAGGTACCAAGTGACACGGAAAGAACTAGCTCACCTCTTGTCTTGATGTGTACACTTTGCCGGCGGCATCCAAGTCGTCTTGAGCCAAATCCATGGCATTCTTGTTGTACTACGAGAGCAAAAGCCACTCATCCCAGTGCGGAAGAGGAGAGCCATGCAGAAATGCTACCAAGCCAACTGATTTGCTCACCTGGTTCTTTAGATAAGGATCCGCACCATGTTCCAGCAGAAGTCTCAGGCACCTTTTGGCTTGATGAAACACGGCAATGCTCACGGGGGTCCACCCGTGCATGTCTCGGGCGTTGACGCTGGGTCGTAGCGCCTTGGTTTTCTGGAGCTGCTGGTCGATTTCTTGCTGGGAGAGAAACCGTGGCGCGCAGGCGTCTGCTTGTTCTTGAGGTGTAAACTCGCGGTGCGGATCAAACGCTTTGTACCGGGTCAACAAGTACTCGACCAGCTCGGCGTGGTCGTGTTGACAGGCGATCGACAGCAACGTGGATCCTTTGTCGTTGCGAACATCGGCCGTGGCTCGAAACTGTTGTTCCTGGTTCTCCAGCGCTTCGTCAAGAAGCGACTCAAGCATGGAGGATAACTGGTCTTTGTTGCCGCTGGTTGCCAACTCAATAAGTTCCTGGTGGATTTTCCGAATGGCCAGTTGCTCGCGTTCGACATGACTGGTGATGCGAAGCGCCAGTTGTGCCTCCATCCATTTGCGGCGTTCCTCGAGTAGTTTGTCGGTCGCGTCCAGACTCCATTGGGACAAGAGATCTCGAACGGGTTGGTTCTTGGCGACATCAAAGGCGGTTTCGCTGGCGAGGCAGCAGTCGTCAATACGTGAGTGCGTCCTCGTGGTGGAAGAATCCCACGTACCCTTGCTTGGAGACGACTCGAGGATCTGCCCCGTGTTGCAAAAGCAACTGAACGGTGCTCGCATGACCATTGTACGCGGCGCGGTACAGAGGGGTTCGTGCTTCATCGTTCTTGGTGTTGGGGTCACTTCCTTTGTCCAGCAAGAACCGCACGATCGCATCATTGCCCTGGCACGACGCTTCCGATAGCGGCGTATGGCCATGGCCGTCTTGGCTCTCCATGTAATATCCTTTTTCCAAAAGATTCTTGATGGTCTCAAGTTCGTTGTCAAAGGCGGCTTCCAGCATTTCCAAGCTGTTGCGTTTCGTCTGCGATCACAGAAAACAATACAAGAACAACCTGAGCGGCACAAAGAGACAAGGTTGGTTGCTGGGGTTGCGTTGCACCTCTTTGACGCCCAGGGCTTGAGCGACCAACTCATCCAATGGCTGTTGCTGTTGATCACTGCTTTGGCTCTGAAGTTGCTGCTTGGAGATGATCCGAATCAACGCTGTCTGTTGAAGCGTGCGAACTGTAGGATACGCGGAGGTCTCGTAGAGAAGAACAAGTCGGAACTGGTCTTTGGGCAGAAACTGCGGAAACTGGCGTTTGATCTCATCGTCGTCTTGCAGCAGGGTTTGTAGAATCGGCTCTGCGAACAGTTCGTTGCGCTTCATCACTTGCGGAGGGAAAAACTTTTCGCAACAAAACTCGTCAAGGCTTTTGGTGATGGAAAACGCGTCAAACACAACCACCAGGCAATTCCCGAAATGCAACGCGTTCAGCAACTCCCGACGAAGCCGCTTCGGCTCCATCTGGTCTATCTGACTGGCCATCAAGACGTTGCCGCGTTGGTATTTCATAAAACGAAGCACTTGACCCTCGACGTCCAAGATCAACGGGATTCGGTCGTGCACATACACCACTTGATCGATGACGTCTGGAAGACGATCCAACGGGGTGTGAAACTCTTTTCGTGGGGACGAAATTACAAAAACAAAAGAATGGGTAAACACATGAGAATGGAGTGCAAAATTGCTCTGAGAGCCCAAGTGATCTACCTGCCTGGGATCAACAACTCTTGTTTGGCGCGCGCCAGTACGTCCATCGCTTGCTGGTGTTGCTCTTTCGCTTGCAGCATCGCCGGCGCAACGGTCTGAAGCAAATCACTGGCTTTTTGTTGCAGTTGCATTAGCAATTGGTCAGTGGCTAATGGAGCCGCCTCGATTGCTTGAATCAGTTGCTGCGCGAGTTGGTCTGGCAAACACAGGCTGGCACAAGTGGTGTCGAGCCAATGGTGGATCTCGTGTCGAGGCCACACGACCAGTTGTTCATGGCCCGCGCCGTGGCTGTCGGCGCATTGGCGGCAGTGCTGGGCTTCTTCAGTAGAAGCCACACGAGTGCTGGCTCCGGTGCCCATCGGAAAGAGTGTGCCCTTTCAAGATCTTGACTCTAATAATCGATAATAGGTGTGAATATCAAAAGATACAGGTTCCTGCTCCCCGACCAAAGGTGATGGTGGTGGTATCGTACTTAATCGGGGTTCTCGCTGCAGCAACTTCCAGATCTGTGAGATGGTTCAACACCAACATGCTGCGGGCGGCGACGAGGCCGAGTGGACGGGTCTCGAGCTTTGTCTGGCGGCCATCGTGCAGCTGGCGCTGGTGCTGGTGGCGTATCGTCTGGAAAAAGCCAGTTCACCATCGCTTCTGTCGGAATCAGCGGTGGCGATGGGCTTTGGTGTGCTGGTGCGTGGCTTATGGCTCGCAAATGGGTTGCTCACATGACTGACGGACGGACTGACTCACTGACTTGGGTGTGGTGCTGCTGGTGGAATCCACAGTTTGGGATCTTTCTCAAGGCGTTTTATCCTTCGGTTGGTGGAGTTGCAGCAACGTTGCATGTTGCTGCTGGTGTTGCTGCTGACTGTTGTGGGCGGCGTTGGTTTGGATGTCGAACAGCGCGCACAAGGTGAAGGATTCAACCCGCAGGTTTTGTTCTTTGGGTGGGTCGGACTCTTCTTCTTCTTCTTTGATGTTTCCATCCAATACGCGGACTTGCGCTGACTCGTGTTGTTGTTGTGGTTTGTTTGTTTGTTTGTTTGTTGCTGGTGGTGTGATCTGCTGCAGACTTCTTCCGCCCATTATCCTCGAAGCCGGCTTCAACATGAAGAAACGTGTAAGTTGCCGCCAAACCCTCGACGGACCGCCCCACCCACCCCGCTGCTCCAATGGACGAACGGAGTGAGAACTGATCTTTGTGGGATGTTGCGACAGGGATTCTTTGCCAATTTCTCGACGATCCTGCTGCTGGCGATCGCCGGCACGCTGATTGCAACGTTTGTGACGGGTGGTGTGCTCATCTGGTGCGGCCAACGCGGGTGGATAACCAAATTGTCGCCTGCCGAAGCCTATCTCTATGGCGCGTTGATTTCTGCGGTGGATCCTGTGGCCACGCTGTCCGTGTTTAAGAAGAACGGCACGCCCTCGATGCTGTTCAATCTCGTGTTTGGCGAAAGCATGCTCAACGATGGCGTCGGTGAGTGGAGCAGTGCCTTGAGGACTCGCTTGTTGTGCCTAAATGTGATGAGATAAGGTCGTGCTCTGACTTGACTGCTGTTGCGATGCATGTGCAGCCATTGTGGCGTTCACGCTGTTCCAGCAAATGATTCGCCATGAGGACACCGATGTGACCATGAACGACGCGATTCTTGTCATTTTTGAGGTGATTGGTATCGGCCTCGGCTCCGTATTGCTTGCAGCATTGGTATGCTGCACGTCCGCATTCATTCTCAACCATGCCGACTCGATGCTGCAACAATTCCCCAACTATGAGATCTCGATTGTGCTCTTGTCGGCGTATCTGAGTTATGTGGTGGCGGACATCGCGGGGTTGAGTGGCATCGTGGCGTTGTTCTTCTCGGGAGTTTTGATTAGCCACTATCACTTCTACTGCATCGCCCAAGAAAGTGCTACGACGCTGCGTCATTTGCTCACCACCAGTGCTTTTCTCGCCGAAAACTTCATTTTCATTTACCTGGGCGTCAGTGTCGTCGTTGGTGCGTCCAAGAGCATGGATCGTTTCATTGTTGTGGCTTTGGGTTTCATGCTAAAAGGTTGGATTCTATTGCACGCTCAGACTCTGGCTATTTCACGTGGGATTGGTGGTTCATTGCGATCAATCTGGTTGCTTGCGTGGTTGGCCGCTTTCTCAACGTGTTTCCGTTGTGCTGGATCGCGAATTGCCGACGCAAAGAAGAGATTCCAGTCAGTTTTATGGTGGTCATGTGGTTTGCCGGGTTGCGTGGTGCGATCGCGTTTGCGCTGGCGTTGAACGTGTGGACACCCGACCAGAAGCATTCTCAAGTCATCCAGAGTTCCACTTTGTTCACTGTCATGTTTACGACGTTGGTAAGTGTTTGGTCTGGACAGAAGACAACACCAGTCTCACACTGCCAACTTGCTGGTGCAATTTGATAGGTCTTTGGCATGGGGACAACACCTCTGCTGAAGCATTTCAATCTGGTGTCGACACCGGAGGCATCGCATCGATTTGACGAGTGAGTTCTCTAGTTATTCATGCATGGTCACGACGCTAACCACATTCCCATCGTACAGTTCGAGCGTCACAGAGAGTCTGCTTCCGAGCCACCCAGAAGAAGAAGAAGACGATGACTCACCCCGTGCAAAGCGCCGTCACGACATTGAGGATCGCGATTTCTTCTCGCGTGGAGGAGTGCACGGAGCGTGGGAACAATTTGACGAGAAGTACTTGAAGCCACTGTTTGGTGGAAGACCGCGGCCCGCGTACGATCCTAAACAAATCTCTGCGCGTCAAGAAGCGTCACATATGACCTTGACGGACATTGCCAGAAATCACGATGAAGAAGCGAATCGATTCTAGCGGTTTCCTAGTTTCCTAGTCACGGAAGTATTCTCAAGGCAGTCGGTGTTTTTGTCTCGTGGTTCATCCGATTGACCCGGTAAAGTTCATCAGGTCAAGAGCGTGCTCTCCAAGTCCACGTCGACTTACCAACTCCTCCACCACACCAAAGATCATCCACTTCACCATACTTCAACATCAGAATCTTGTCACAAAACTCCCATCACCTGATCCAAATGATGCGTCATAAACACCACCGTCGACTCCCGCAACTCACTGTTCAGCATATTCAACCATTGCTTTCGCAAATTGACTTCTTTGTGTGGTGAAGAACGCGAACAATTGTGTTTGAACATCTCTCCGTGTCTGGTGTCGTGAGTGCCAGTCTTGGTGCTTGTGTTCAAACACATCTTGTCCATTGTATTGCCCAGGTGGCTCCATTTTGTGAGACTCATCAAGAGAGTCGTCGCAACACTTCCATCACGTCACAACTGGGTGCAGGAGGTTTTCCAGTTGTCATGTACACCCTGCAGAACCAGCGGATGGGATCCCACGGTCGCCAAAAGTGGCAGGAGACTTGGTCAAAGACCATGCAGAGTTGCGAGTTCCAAGAGGTCGCAAACTCGGAACCATGCTTTGGCTCGTTTGGTGTTTGTTTTGCTGGTTGGATGGCTATGAACGGGCTATGGGAAGATCGTCAAGGAGACAGGAACCAGAACGAGCGTAGCCTTTGCAGGATGCGTGAGTGGGTGACTCTTGCTTCCAGCTACAAGTAGATATGGATCATCTCGCATCCTATCACTTGGAACAGCTTGCCATCTTGCTGCGACGCCTTTGTCGCTGAGGTCGGCAGCGTCATCCACTGAGGTTCAAGGTGCATCACATGCGTACACTGTGTTGCTCAAGAGAGTTGATCGCAAGTGAGCTCTTTGCTTCACCTGCAGCAGATCAGAGAGTGTCAGGTTGGTCGTTGAATGGGCAACGCTACTCATACCAGCTGGACGGGTCTGTGTAGCCGTCATCCATGGACCGCGCGACTCAAAAGGCGCCACCTGGTGCGACTCTCTCGAGCTTTTCCTTTGCGATGTGTGGTTCTTGAGGTTCGTATAGGTGCACCCAAGAGAGAAACAGCGATGGTTGCACAACGCCTCGCACTCATAGGAGGGGGGAGGGTCTCTGCAACGCCGATTCGCTTGACGTTGGTGGAGAACGCGCATCAAGAATTCAAACGGATCTGGTAGAGTTGGGTCAGTAAAAGTCCTCCTCGGTGGTTAGCTACTCGTCAACAAGACCCAGACAGTGCAAGACGTCACACGGCACCAACCAAACTCTGCAGACAGCTTTCTCCACTACAAGAAAACAACTTGCACGCTCGTGACCATGCGTAGCCTGATACGATTGCTGGGATGCGGTGGTGTGGCGACGTGGACGCTTTTCCAGTCGCAAGTGCAAGTGGCCACCGCTAGCAGCATGAAACTGAATCCGTTCCAGACGGGCGACAAGTTTGTGCTGGACGCACAGCATCCAGCCATCAAGTTCGAGATGAACACCAACTACGCGGTGCCGGACAGCAAGGGCAAGATCCAGCGCTTCACGAGTGGCAACTACAAGTGGCACTACACCTGGAAGACGTCATGGAGTTACTCGTGGACCACCACGACGTTTGCCAATGGCACCAGCGTCACCAACGCAACCAACACCACCACCAAATTTATCAACGATACCGACTTCTCCTGGTTAGCAGGAAGCAGTGCTGGGTCCACGGGAGAGGGTCCAGTGGGTGAAGTGCAGCCACCGCAAACTATGACTGCTGCCATCTCCAACGCACAGCCACCACCAACTTCTCGGGCTGGCGCCTCCAACGCCACCAACGCCACAACGCGTCGTCGTCTTGAGGACAGTGCCACGGATCTCGATCGACTTCGTCAAGCGTTAGGCACTGTGGTTATCAACTTGAATCGTCTTCCATTGCGCGCGTCCGCGCCAACTTCGCCATGGCCTGGCAGCTACTGGCCATCGTATCTGGACGGCATCAACAACCGCTGGAATCGCAACCAACCAAGTCCAACTGAGAAATACGCGCGTGCTTTCAATCTGAATGTGCAAGAGTTCACCGACACAGTGTCCCGCAAGAGCGGCATTTTGAGTGCAGATTCGCGACAGCTTTGTTCTGCGGGCTGTGCCCAAGGAAGTGAGTGCGTTCGACGAGGCAATAGCCCAGGGCTTTGCTTGCCCAAATGGTTCGGGATCTGCCACGCCTGGAGCGTTGCGGCGGTGATGGAACCAGAGCCTCAGTGCGCGGTCACCATCAACAACGTTCGATTTGAGCCTAAAGACATCAAGGGGCTGATTTCCCAGTTCTACGACGACGCAGGCATCTCGACGGTGTTTCTTGGTGCTCGCTACAATGGAGGCAACAATCGAGTGGATCGTTACGGTCGCTTTGTTGATCCGGCATATCGCGATGTAGGGCCAGGCATGTTCCACATTGCCATCACCAACATTTTGGGACTGCAACGCCGAACGTTCATTATTGACGCGGACGCAGGCGCCGAGGTGTGGAACCAACCTGTGCGTGGGTACCGAGTAGTGGAACAACGCAGCCTGACGCCCTCCCAAGCTGCCAGACTGTTCTTTCGAGTCGACGCATATCCGTTCAACGATGCCGCTCGGTCCATCCAATACGTTCGCACTCGATTCAGTTACATTCTCGAGACGGAAGACAACGACCCCAAGGTTTCGACAGACCAGATCGACGATTCCACCAAGACCGTGGAGTACACATATCTGTTGGAACTGGACACCAGCAACAACATCGTTGGCGGGGAATGGGTCGGCGAGTCGCGTCGCACCCACCCGGATTTCCTCTGGTTCCCAACCTCGCGACCAAATGCCGACACGGTCTCTAGTGTTGGACTCCGCTACAGCCACGTACAAGCACTCGTACAGCAATCTCAAGACTGTTAAGTCGCTGGATCGCTGGACAGGCAGGCAGGGCTTGGTGCCTGTTGTTTCTAGTTGTTGTTGGGATTCATGACGGACTATGTGAGTATATGAGTGAATGCGTGATTGTTACCTCTATCGTCCACCCGGCGTCAACACCACTGAATAGGCCACCAAACACAACTCAGTCGCTTGACTGCTGATCGTCAAACAATCCAACGTGTGGCACGTTCGGTGAAGCGATGAGAACCTGAAGACGAAGCACTATGTGGGCGATGATTTGTGTGTGTGTGGAGGGGGGGCGGGGGCGGGTTTCAGTATTCACGACTCTGATCCTTTTCAGTTAACGCATTCTGCTCTCATCATTTAATGTCGTGAAATAAGGTCAGGTCATACCCACCGTCACTTCGACCCACCAACTCCTCCACCACACCAAAATCCTCCACTTCCCCATCCTTCAACACCAGAATCTTCTCACAAAACGTCAACACCTGATCCACACGATGCGTCACAAACAACACCGTCGACTCCCGCAACTCACTGCTCAACACACTCAACAACTGTTTGTCACTCTCGCCATCGATTGAGGAGAATGGTTCGTCTAGGATCACGATCTTGGATGGACGTAACAGCGAACGAGCCAGACAGAGCAGTTCGAGGTGAATGGTTCGTTCAAAATCACAATCTTGCATGGACACAACAGAAAACCTCACGAACCAGAGAAGTTTATGCAGAAGATACCACAAACAGATAAGCAACGATTGTATATGCTACCGATCTGTACTTATGAGTCCGAAAGCTCGCATCTAATGCGAGCATTCAGACTCACAAACACTCCATCAACCAATGCCACGCGGTCCTACCATCGTGCAACCTCCCAATGGACCGACCATTTGCAAGCATCAAGAGTCCATCAATGAAACACGAAGACGAATCGCGTCATATCATATCGCGATCCAAGGAAGTTGTTCCGCACCTTCCAACTGGTTGTTGGATCACTTTCGAAATTGTTCTCTTGTCGGAAAAGGCAAAGTGAGTGGCAGCATTGTGTTCCATGCTGTGCCGAGTGCAGAATCGAAAGAGAGGGTTCCGATTCGGCGATCACCTTTGATACTCGTTGCAGGTTGTCCTATTGGTTTTGCACTAGCCGCGGCCCTGTTCTTCTTTCCGCATTCATCGATCGCCGATGTGAAACGGTGTTTGGACATGACCAAGCATCTCGTTGGTTCGTTGGGTCTGCTACAGACGGTTATTCATACATCAAATGAACGGCTGCGGTGTACTACATACCTGCAAGTCGCATGTTGAAGAGCAGGATGATCTTTAGCTTCCACTATCACCTGTTATTCACTTCGTTTCGCTCCTGCTTTGGTTCCCGACGGCATGAACTGGACAATGGACAGAATTCGGGTGGAAGTCGATGACAGATGATGGCAGCTCCGGGGAAACTGGAGGCCACCAAATGGCTCCATCTGGTCAATTCCATCCACACCCGCATGCCTTCGCTCGAGAGCGCACGCGCCTCTACACTACTAAGAAGTCGTTTTGTCACGATCCCTGGAGAGCTGACAGCTGACCATGATGAATCCTAACCCAGGTGAATGCCGCGAGTCAACAATACCACCGGTTTGGTAGAAGGATCAAAAGCTTGAAAGCTTGTCGAGACTCTCCAAACTGACAACCGCGTGCGACATCCAAGAGCCACACCCAACTCTTTGATTATTCTTCATTTTGCTTCCTGCACGGATCTGCTGGTCTCCCAAGTAACCAAATCGACGATGAGCAAGCTGTTGCCATTGCTGGGATGCGGTGCCGTGGCGACGTGGACGCTTCTCCAGTCGCAAGTACAAGTGACCACCGCTAGCAGCATGAAACTGAATCCGTTCCAACCTGGTGACAAGTTTGTGCTGGACGCACAGCATCCAGCCATCAAGTTCGAGATGAACACCAAATACGCGGTGCCCGACGGCAAGGGCAAGATCCAGCGCTTCACGAGTGGCAAACACAAGTGGCACTATACTTGGAAAAAGTCGTGGAAATACTCGTGGAAGTACTCGTGGAACACCGCCACAGTTGCCAATGGCACCACGATCACCAACTTCTCCAACACTACCACGAATTCAACCATCACCGTCGACACCAACCATTCTTTCTCGACAGGAAGCCACGATGGATCCAACGGTGGTGGTGCAAAGCCGCTTGCTGCCACCTCCAAACCCACCAATCGTTTGACGACACGCCGTCTGGAGGACAGTTCGACCGATCTCGATCGACTTCGGAACGAGTTTGGCAATGTGGTTGTCAACACGAAACATCTTCCTGTGCAGGGAGCAGCCCCAATCTCGCCATGGCCTGGCAGCTACTGGCCGTCATATCTGGATGGGATCAACAACCGATGGAATCGAAATCAGCCGAGTCCGAGTGAGAAATACGCTCAAGCGTTCAACCTGAATGTCAAGAGTTCACCGAAACCGTTTCGCGTAAGAGCGGGATTCTGTCCGCGGACTCGCGTTTACTCTGCTCGGCTGGCTGTGACCAGGGAAGTAAATGCGTTCGACGAGGCAACGGCCCAGGACTGTGCGTTCCGATTTGGTTCGGGATCTGTCACGCTTGGAGCGTTGCTGCTATGCTGGAGCCGGAACCGCAATGCGCGATCACGGTCAACCACGTTCGGTTCGAGCCTAAAGACATCAAAGGGCTTGTAACGCAGTTCTACGACGATGCTGGTGTCTCCACTGTGTTCCTAGGAGTACGGTATGATGGAGGCAACGACGCGTTGGACCGCTACGGTCGCTTCGTTGATGCAGCGTATCGCGATATCGGACCTGGCATGTTCCACATTGCGACGACCAACATCATGGGGCTCCAACGTCGATCGTTTCTCATTGATGTGGACGCTGGGCCACAGGTCTGGAACCATCCCGTGCGTGGATACAAGATCGTAGAACATCGCGACCTAACACCTGCACATGCTGCGCAACAGTTCTTTCGTGTCAACGAGTACCCGTTCAACAATGCTGCACAGTCCATTCAGTACGTTCGCATGCGGCTCAGTTATATTCTTGAGACGGAAGACAATGACCCCAAGGTCTCCACCGGTCAGATCGATACGACGTCCAAAACCGTGGAGTACACGTATCTGCTGGAACTGGACGCCAGCAACAATATCGTCGGCGGTGAATGGGTCGGCGAGTCGCGTCGAAACCATCCAGATTTCCTCTGGTTCCCGACCTCGCGACCAAATGTCGACAAGGTCTCTGATGTTGGACTCACCTACGCGCATGTCAAAGATCTGGTGCAGAAATCGCAAACTTGTGACCTCGGTGGAAGGTCGTAGGATCTTGGTGTTGTTTTCTCGATGTGTTTCATACTGCCTCTGGATGTGTGTAAGCCATGTGTTAACTCAATACAATCAAGTCAGCAAGAAAAGCGGGCCTTGACCTCGCCACTCACCTGCATCATTTCGTGACTTGTAGTAAGATGTGGGTGTACCGCAACGCCCCGACTTGCTCGTCTCGCGCACTACACCAGAATCCTCGCACGAGTCCAACACCTGATCCAAAGAATGCGTCATAGACATCACTCCCAGTGGGCTCTCTCTGTTTTAGTGTTGCGAAGTCTCCATGGTAGGGGAATGGACTGGGCGTGAGTTTGGAGTGGGCCAGACTGGTTTTGACAAGCACCATTGCCAACATCCCAACACCCTCTTCCAAGTGAACGCAAAAGCTGCCGCAAAAGATCCATCAGCTGTTTTGGTACTTGGGCTCTTTACAAGTGGCAGGCCGAATTTGAGCAGGAAGTTGTTGAGTAGCTGAAGAACAGGAACCAGTCATGGCGGCAACGCGACAACCAGAGCAATCAGATCACGACACGGAACCGTGCGACGCATCCCACGCGGACGTCAAGTGCCCAGGCGCTCATGTTGTTCTCTCTTCGTGACTTTGCTCTCATGGTTCTGTTCTCTCTGGCTATCGAGGAAGGAGTTCTGGATGAGCTAGATTTTGATAGAATCTTATCACTGTTCCTGAGAGGTGGAAGACGGTGTTGACCGTCGAGCAACTTGTAACGCGTCAAACGAGATCCAGACACTGATGTAATCTGCTGCTAATACTACCCACGTTTCCTCAACGTCGTCATCTTTCCTATCCTACCTCGTCAACAATGTGTTCTCCAACAACTCAAAGAACACACCGTCACTTCGACCCACCAACTCCTCCACCACACCAAAATCCTCCACTTCCCCATCCTTCAACACCAGAATCTTCTCACAAAACGTCAACACCTGATCCAAACGATGCGTCACAAACAACACCGTCGACTCCCGCAACTCACTGCTCAACACACTCAACAACTGTTTGTCACTCTCACCATCGATCGAGGAGAAGGGTTCGTCTAGGATCACGATCTTGGATGGACGTAACAGCGAACGAGCCAGACAGAGCAGTTGGCGCTGTCCAAGACTCCAGTTTTCTCCGTTTTCTTGGAGTTCTGTCTGTAAGGACTGCACGAAAGACGAGAGGCCGACCTTGTGGGTCACTTGCCACAAATCATTATCGGAAAACTCGTCAAATGGATCGAGGTATTCACGAACCGTACAACGGTAGAACATCGGTGTCTGGACAATAATGCTCATTTTACTCCGCAATAATCGAAGCGGCAGGCTAATGATGTCGGTTCCATCCACCAAAATGCGTCCTCGAACCAGTTCATGGACTCGAAACAGTGCCATCGCAATGGAGCTCTTGCCTGATCCGGTTCGACCCACCACTCCGATCTTTGCGCTGCCTTCGATAGAGAAAGACATATTCTTAAGTGCGTAAGTTGCAGTGTCACCTGCCTCGGAGTATCGAAACCACACTTTATCAAAAGCTATTGCACCATGAGGCATCCATCGATTGTGCAATGTTGAATCATGGCTGGTCAATGCTATGGAATCCTTGTTTTCTTCTGGCAAAACGGAGCAATAGGTGAGCAGACGGTTCACAGAGATCAGACTGATGGCAGCTTTGAACCAACTGGCCAGAAACTGGGTGGCATGAAACGGGAGATTCAATAGATAAATCATAGCCAGACCCAACTCTGACGGTGTTCTGGAAGTCTCAGCGCTGTCCATGGCAAGCAGAATCGCAAGAGCCACCATGATCAGCCCTTGAAGCCATGACAAAAACAGCATTTCATAGCATCGCACTGTGCCATTGACAATCGTCAATTGGTTCTCGTTGAGGATGCATCGGGCGCGATCCACCACAAAACGGTCCACAGAGGCAGCACCAAATGCTCGAATCACAGACATGCCTTCCAGTGCCTCAGAAATCATTGAGAGTTCGGTCGAGTCATTCTTCGAATCCAACAGCTTGATAGACACCAGCAGGTCGAACACTTGCGTCTTGACGATACAAATCAATACAACCAGAGGCAAAGCAAAGCCGATCCAGCCCAACAGATACCACAACACCAAGCAAGTGCTGAGAATTGAAAGCGAAGACACCAAGAACACCGAAATGGGCCACATCATCTCGTGATCAATCACATGGATGTCCATGAAAAAGCGATTCAAGACTTCGCCAGTCGGTGTCCAGTAAAAGAACGGCATCTTAACATGGAGAATCGCATGAAGCATCTTTCGAAACACACGGTCAGACGCAACACTGGTGGCCATCGAAATGAGAAACATCGACACCATCAACCCACAAAATGCGATCAAGACAAGAGCTACGTAAACCACTCCATTCCGAAAAGCAGCTTCGTAGTGTGTACCACCAGACGAACTCCACCATGCTAACCAGAAATTCTTGGTCACCAGAATAACCTCTTTAGCAATGATGGCAACAAATCCAGACGCAATAAGCAGTTGGGCTTCGGTGGACATGGAAATGTATTGCTGAATGGTTCTCAGACAGCCGATTGACTCGACTGATTCGATCAGAGGCGATCTGTCGTCTTTGGATGTGGTGGCACGATTCTGCAGGTTCTTCATGCGGGAGATCATTCGTGATGACAGCTCTTCAAGCACCAAGCTACGAGAACGGGACGACAAGTTTTCGTCGGATTCTCGTTGGGTACCCCAATAGGACGACTCATACTCCTTTACACGTTGAGTAGCCAATGTGATGCTGTCTGGGTTCGCATCGCATCCATTCACAGTCTTGCCACCAACTTCGAGCAAGCGATCAACCATCGGAGAGTGAATAAACTCTGCATTATGAGTCGCCAACAACACCGTCTTGTAGCGCAACAACTCCACAATACACTTGCGAAACACATCCATCTGAACAACAGCATCCACGGAAGCCAGCGGACAATCTAGCACATACAAGTCTGCATCCGCGTAACAAGCTCGAGCGAGGGCAATGCGTGCCCTCTGGCCACCGGATAAGTTGATCCCACGAGGTCCAATTATCGTGCAGTCCCCATCGGGAAGCTCAGACAGGTCTTCAATCAAACAGCAAGCATGTAGCACCGCAAAGTATTTTTTCTCATCATAAAGTGATCCAAACAGGATGTTGTCACGTACAGTGAGGGACTGCACCCATGGATCTTGAGAGCAATACGCAACTCGACATTCACCCGACACAAACAACTCACCGTGGATGCACAAAACTTCTCCAAGTAAAGCAGTGAGCAGGGTTGTTTTGCCTTCTCCTGCTTTCCCATGAACCACCACCAACTCGCCACGGAAGACCCGGATACTAACACTCATCAGGCAATGACCAAAGCCATTCAGCGCATATCTGAAACAGGCTCTGTTTGTTGCTATGACCGTGGTGGGGGGATGTTCACCAGAGTTGATTTGAATAACAGGATTGGCTTGCTCATGATGAACGGCGACAGTGTGAAGGTAGTATTCGATTACTCGTGCCGCGTGCAGCCCGCTTCGAAGAGCAGGTAGAGAACGAATTGCCTGGCTGATGGTTATTTTCATTTGTTGCGCGAGCATAATGATCGAAAAGGCAAAAGCAGGATCAATCACATGGTCTTGTAGCACCAGCATCAAGAACGCTGCGGCCACCAACAATTCGTCAGACCACCACGAGACTGCCATACGAAACACCACCGCACACTGCATTCTAAACACTGATTTTTCTTCAAACTCGCGCGCCTCGAGTATTTTCTTCTCAAATCGCTCTTCCCAGGCATTGAGTTTCACAGATTGAACTCCGCGAAAGCACTCGTTGATCGCTTTCCATCGAAAAGTGCTGCGCTTGGCACTTTCCTGCTTGAGCCAGCTCTCCAGACTTGAAACCAGCATCACAAAGGCAATGAACGATAGCAATCCCGTGATCACCGCGACAAGCTTCGCTTTCATTGCAAGATTCACCAAACAGATCTGACCTGCGAGCTCCAGCAAGGAGAGCCATCCACCATTGGCTTGGCGAATCCAGTGAGCCAAGGCTTCCACACCAGCATTCACACTCGTGACTTCGGCAATGCTACTTTTCTGTGCAAGTGGGTTTTCCAGAGTACGTTGCAACACCAGTGACTGGCAACAAGCCGCGATGCGGCGAGAACTTCGCAACAGAATCAACTCCCCATGGCAACGCAACAACGTCCCCACGTGGCTGGACACGAACAGCGCCGCGAGACACCAAACCACTTGCATCGGATCGTTTTGCTGCCAGACCAGGGATGTCAACATCACGTACAACACCACAATGGGTCCCAGCGAGCATGGCACCGACAGCAACAACAACACGCCACTCGACAAGAAGCTCTTGTATTCCAGTTGCCAAATGGCGCCCAGAAGGGATCGCTGGTTGGCGTCATACCGAAGTTGGCGAAAGTTGACGCAATCTACGCAGCCATTTCCATGGTGGATCGCTTGGTCGACGCGTTGCAGATCCTGTAAAGTCAACGGGCGGGCTTGCACGATCGCAAACAGATAGCAAATGTTGCCAAACACCAGTCGTGAATACCACCACACTAGAGAAGCAGACCACGACGCCACGACCTGATCTTCACCAGCATCCACAGGAGACCCCTTTGAGCATGCTCTTCGGTTCTCTTCTGGGGCTTCGAAGGGGTCTTCTTCTCCTGCTTCTGGCGGCTGTTTGTTGACATCAAAACTCCCATATCCTGACTGGGGCATTTCTGCTTGACGGTGTTGCCACACCAAAGTGAAAGCAACGCATGGTGTGGTCCACTCCACTCGATTCAGGTAAGCCTTAGCTTCAACCTCCATTAGTCCTTAAGAGACAAGAGCAGATCTACCTCGTCAACAACGTGGTCTCCAACAACTCAAAGAACACACCGTCACTTCGACCCACCAACTCCTCCACCACACCAAAATCCTCCACTTCCCCATCCTTCAACACCAGAATCTTCTCACAAAACGTCAACACCTGATCCAAACGATGCGTCACAAACAACACCGTCGACTCCCGCAACTCACTGCTCAACACATTCAACAACTGTTTGTCACTCTCGCCATCAATCGAGGAGAACGGTTCGTCTAGGATCACGATCTTGGATGGACGCAATAGGGACCTCGCCAGACAGAGCAGTTGACGTTGACCAAGACTCCAGTTTTCTCCGTTTTCTTGGAGTTCTGTCTGTAAGGACTGCACGAATGACGAGAGACCAACCTTGTGGATCATTTGCCAGAGATCGTTGCTGGCAAACTCGTCAAAGGGATCCAGATACTCACGAACTGTGGATCGATAAAACATGGGCGACTGAGGGATGATACACATGTGGCGTCGTAACACTTGCAGTGGCAATGATCGAATATCAACGTTGTCGACTACAATGCGACCTCGAACCAACTCATGCGCTCGAAACAGGGCCATTGCGATGGAACTCTTGCCCGAACCAGTTCGACCCACCACTCCGATCTTCGAACTGCCTGCGATAGAAAACGACACGTTTTTCAGGGCGTAAACTGTGCTGTCATCCACTGAGTATCGGAACCACACTCGATCAAACACGATTCGGCCACAAGATAACCAACCTTTGGGATCATGGCAAACCCTGCCTGGGACGAATGTGTGGTCATCATGTTCTTCGCACTGAATTGCGCAGAAGGCCAGCAAGCGCTTCACTGAAATCAACCTGATGACGATTTTGTACCAACCGGTCACTAGCTTCATTGCTTGAGAAGGCAAATTCAGGATATAAATCATACTCAAACCAAGCTGGGCAGCGTTTGTGAGAGTTCCTAGATAATCGCAGGCAAGCAGAATCGCAAGTGCCAATCCTTGCAGTAATGACAGATTGAGGGTCTCGTAGTAGTTCAACATTATTCCAGTGATACTCAGACGATGGGAATCCTCGATGCATCGACGATGAGCAGCCACAAAACGATCAATGGTTGATGCTCCGAATGCACGAATAACCGACATTCCTTCAAGTGCTTCAGACACGTTGGTAAAGTCATTGGAGTCATTCTTTACTTCAAGGAGTTTGACACTCACAAACACATTGATCACTCTGGTCTTGATCACAAACCTCAACGCAAACAACACCAATGCGACGCCGATCCATCCCAAAAGAAACCACAAGACAAAAAACGTGCCAAGAAGAGCGCTTGAAGCCGTGCAGAAAAGAACGGTAGGCCCCATCATCGCGTGGTCCATGAGACGCATATCCACAAAAAAACGACCCAACACCTCACCGGTTGGGATCCAATAGAAAAACGAGAACGGAGCATACAGAATCGCATGTAGCATCTTGTGAAACAATCCGTCCGAAGCATGATTGGTGGAGTACGAAACGAAGAAGATGGCAACCAGCAAGGCACAAAACGCTCCCAACACTAGAGTTGCATAAACCACCGCACCTCGCAACGACGAAACTGGATCCAAAGCAGCTGCAGAAGTCCATGACGCTAGCCAGAAATTCTTGGCGATCAGCAAGGCGACATAGCAAAATACAAACAAGCAGCCGACCGCCAGCAAAACGCGATTTCCCATCGTAAAATACAGGCGCAACGTGTTCAATGAATCAGTGGAATCCTCCATAAGCAACGCATTGGTCGCCAAGACTTTTCCTTGCATGGCCTTCAACATTGATTTGGTCTGTGGAGAGAGATCCCCCAGCACAAGGCTCCGAGCGGATGGCACCTTTCCTTGCGCTTTGCCAGGTCCACCGAGAGAATCCCAAAACGACGATTCATACTCCTTCACACGGTGACTAGCGTCTTCTGGTTTATGATCCCAACCCTGCTCACTCACAGTCTTGTCACTTACCTCCAACAGCCGATCCACCATCCCCGAGTGAATAAACTCCGAATTATGAGTCGCCAACAACACCGTCTTGTAGCGCAACATCTCCACAATGCACTTGCGAAACACATCCATCTGAACAACAGCATCCACGGAAGCCAACGGACAGTCCAGCACATATAGGTCGGCATCTGCATAACACGCTCGAGCAAGAGCAATGCGAGCTTGCTGTCCACCGGATAGGTTGATCCCTCTGGGTCCAATCACCGTACTATCACCATTTGGAAGAACAGAGAGGTCGTCGATCAAGCAGCATGCATCCAGTACGGCAAAATATCTCGACTCGTCATATGGTGACCCAAACAGAATGTTGTCGCGTATCGTGAGAGACTGCACCCACGGTTGTTGAGAGCAATACGCCACTCGACATTGACTGGACACAAACACTTCACCGTTCATGCACTTGGTTTCTCGGATCAAAGCCGTGAGCAGCGTCGTCTTGCCTTGTCCTGCTTTGCCATGCACCACCACCAACTCTCCTTTGTTGATGCCGACACTGACATTCATTAGGATATACCCAGTCTTGTCGATCCCGTAGCCAAAGCATGCAGCGTGGGTTGCGACAACAGCAGTGGAGGTGTATTTGCCAGCGTTGGTCCGGATAGCTATTCGATTTTGTTCATTCATCGTTGCAACACGGTTGAGATGCTCTTCAATCGAGTTGATTGCATTGAGACCACCTCTCAAGATCAAGGAGGACTGAACAATGCAAGTCAGCGTTCGCTTCATTTGCTGAGACAGTACAAGGACTGAAAAAGAAAACGCAGGATCGAATGAACGGCCTTCCCACGCGAAAACTACAAAGGCAGCTGCCACGGACAGCTCTTCTTGGCACCACGAGAGAGCCATTCGAACCCCCTGAGCGCCCTGCATCCAGAACACGGACTGTAGTTCCGTTGCACGTGCATCATTGATTTTCTTCTCGAATTTCTCTTCCCACGCATTCAATTTCATCGCCTGAACACCTCGAAAACACTCGTTGATTGCCTTCCATCGACTCGTCATCTGGGTTGCATTGTTCTGCTTGCACCGATTTTCAACACTTGTGGCCAGCATCACCATCGCAATGAACACGAGCAGGCCCGCAATAATCACCAAGAGCTGGGCCTTGATCACACGATTTAGAATGTAGATTTGCCCTGCAAGCTCTAGTAAAGCCACCCATCCACCGTGCAGTTCACAAATCCAGTGCATAAGGGCTTCCACACTTGTATTCAGACTCGTCATTTCTGCGATGCCACAAGTGTTCCCACAAGCATTTTCCAAAGCACTCTGCAACACCAGGGATTTACAAACCGCGGCGACTCTCCGCGAGATCCGCATCAGCTCCATCATCGCATGGCTACGCATCAGAAGCACCAAGTGGTTGAACAAGAAGAACCCTCCCAGGCATGCAAACATTTGCATCCCATTGTGGTGCTGCCAGACAAGCGAGGTGAGCATGATGTACAACAGCACCACCGGTGCAAGCGCACACGGAATGGACACCAACATGAGCCACGCACTGAGCACCAAACGTTTCCATTCCATTCGCCAAATGGCTGCAAGCAGATGGGTGCCGTCGTAGTACAGCTGACAAAGTGTTTCAGGAGTCAATGCGTGTCCAGCACTTGTCCAGGTCTTTTGCCATTGCTGCACATCCTGTAAGGTCAGTGGGCGGGTTTTGGCGATGGCGAACAGAAAGGAGACGTTGCCAAAGACCAAACGTGACCACCAGGCACACGAAGCCGTTGGCCACTGGCTTTCCAACGGAAAGGAATCCTTTAGCTCGTACGCTGGCGTCCGATGTTGCTGTCGGCGCGCTGCTTGCGCTTCTGTCCGTGGGGTCTCCACACCGGCAGCCGGTGCTTGCCCAAACGACCCATACCACTGCGTTTCCATCTTGAGTGGGATGGCGGTGTGGGCCACACGGTCGACATGGAGGAATGCATGCCATGGGAAGTCAGAATGACGGTTGTCTCTGTTCTCATTTGGGGTCTGGAGGAAATGGATCCACGGCTTCCTTTTAAGTGCATAAAGCTGCCAGCAACGTCTCATCGGTGCCGTCGACAAGAAGTTGACCTCGACCGACGGTACAATCATCGGCAACAAAGCGATCAACAGGTGATGAACCAAACGCCCGAATCACAGACAAGCCGTCCAGTGGCTTCCAAGGTCAACGACAGAAAAGACTGGACTCGGGGTTGTCATTTCCAACAGCTTCAACCCCACAAAAGCATCGATCACCTTTGTCTTGATGGTAAAACCCAACGTCAGCAGCATCAAAGCGATCTCGATCCAATTCAGAGGAAAGTACATGACAAATAATGAACCAAAGCGGTGACTCTCTTAGAGCTCCACCATGCCAGCCAAGGAGTTCTTGCAAATCAAGAAGGTCGGATGGGCTCCAAAGAACATGCGACCGATGAGCAGAGGCACACGAGTGTGGTCGAATTTGAACAAATATTGCTTCCACGTGTCTTTCGTTCCGAAAAAGTTGTCTTCGAAGGAAGCCTCAGTTGATCCTGCCTGGGATCTCTTCTGCAACGCTCTTAACTGGGTATAGAATTGAGGAGATCTCTCTTCAAGCACCAGGCATCGAGAAAGCGAACGCTTGGCATCCTTCCTCGAGTTGGTTTGAGTTGCATCAGAGCCACGATGAGAACCCCAGATGGACGACTCTTAAGCCATTACACGACGACTAACTGACGCAATCCCACAGGTAGCCACAGTTTTTCCTCCAGCTTCCAGCAACCGATCCACCATCTCGTAGCGAACAAACTCTGCATTATGAGTCGCCAACAACATCGTCTTATAACGCAATAACCCCACAATGCACTTGCGAAACACATCCATCTGCACTACCGCATCCACAGAAGCCAACGGACAATCCAACACATACAAGTCAGCGTCTGCATAGCAAGCTCGAGCGAGGGCGATGCGAGCCTTCTGACTAACAGACAGGTTGATCCCGCGAGGTCCAATCACTGTTCGATCCCCATTGGGAAGGACAGACAAGTCTTCAATCAGACAAGTCTTCAATCAGACAACAGGCATCCAACACTGCGCAATACTTCTTCTCATCGTATGGTGACCCAAATAGGATGTTCTCACGAATGACCAGAGACTGAACCCACGGCTCTTGAGAACAATACGCCACTCGTCATTGACTGGACACCAATACCTCACCGTTCGTGCACATGACGTCTCCCAGCAACGCAGTGAGGAGTGTCGCTCCACGATTCACAGAACAGCTAACATTCATAAGGGCATATCCTGTGGTGCTCTTCTCGTAACCAACGCAAGCTCTATGGACTGCGAGCATCGAATTGGTAGAGTTGTTGCCCGAAAAGACGCCTACAGCAGGACGGTTCCGCTTTTCAAAAGTCGCGATTTGATCAAGATGCTGTTCGACAAGCTTTGCTCCACGGATACAACATCGAATTAATAGCTTCCGCTATTGTGCTCGTGATTTGCTGAGCAACCATAATGATCGAGAAAGCAAACGGTGTGTCCCACTGTTTATCAGCACACGGACGAAAAAAGAAAGCGACGGACACCAGAGAGTCATCGGCATACCACAAAAGACAGGTTCGAAACACCACCACACCCATCGTCCAATTCTTCGGCTTTTGTTCCATGGCGCAAGCGTCATTGCCTTTTGTCTCACACTTTTGTTGCCACGCATTGAGCTTCATCGATTGCACACATTGAAAGCATTCGGTGGTTGCCTTCCATCGTGCTGCCGTCTATTCCGACCACTTGTGCACGAAAACACTCTCAATGCTTGTGGCAAGTAACGAAACGATCAGGAGCAACAGAGTTCCTGCAGCCGCCACCACAATAGTAGCATCAATGATGCGATGCAGGATGCACATCTGTCCACCCAGCTGTAAGAAAGCCACCAAGCCCGCGTGTACATGCCAATCCATCCCAAGAACTGAACTATTTCGCCATTGAGATCTCCGCAATGTCACGTTTGTGGCCAGACTTGTCATAACGGTCTTGAAGCATGTGTGCGATTGGGAAACCAGAACAACTGCATCACATGAAGAGCTTCGGCAGTTCAAAAGACCACTCCAGGTAAATGCTCTTGTTTAGAATCAAGTCAAGCACGTCTTTGTTCACGAATCAGACTTGAACGTCACCTCGTCAACAACGTGTTCTCCAACAACTCAAAGAACACACCGTCACTTCGACCCACCAACTCCTCCACCACACCAAAATCCTCTACTTCCCCATCCTTCAACACCAGAATCTTCTCGCAAAAGTCCAACACTTGATCCAAACGATGCGTCACAAAGAGGACGGTAGATCCATTGAACTCGCTTGAAAGCACACTCAACAACTGTTTGTCACTTTCGCCATCGATCGATGAGAACGGTTCATCCAGGATCACGATCTTGGATGGACGCAATAGCGAACGCGCCAGGCAGAGCAGTTGACGTTGACCGAGACTCCAGTTCTCTCCGTTTTCATGCAATTCGGTTTGAAGCGTCTGCACGAACGAAGACAAGCCGGTCTTGTGCAGAACTTGCCAGAGATCGTTATCACTAAACTCGTCGAAAGGGTCGAGGTATTCACGAACAGTACACCGATAGAACATGGGCGTCTGGGAAATAATGCATAGCTTGCTGCGTAGTGCGTGTAGTTGCAAGCAACTTACATCGGTGCCATCCACCATGATGCGGCCCCGAACTAGTTCGTGCACTCGGAGCAATGCCATGGCAAGTGAACTTTTGCCTGATCCAGTTCGACCAACAACACCGATTCTCGACCCAGGCGTAATAGCGAATGACACGTTCTTCAACGCGTAAGGTTGGGCAAGAGGATCATTCTCTTTCTCCGAGTACCGAAACCATACTCGCTCAAACACGATTTCTCCTCGCGAAAGCCAACCTGGATCGCTGCATGCAACACTTCTTTCTTCGGGTTGAACCGATGAGAATGCAAGCAGCCGATTGACCGATACTAATCGATAGACAAAATTGTACCACCCCGTCACCAACGTCATGGCGTGTGTATGAAGACTCAGGATATAAATCATGGCAAGCCCCAGCATCGCAGCTGATGTCGGGGCTTCAGGGCGTTCGTTTGCTAGTAGAATCGCGAGTGCTATGATGACCAACCCCTGGACATTAGTGAAAGTGAGGATCTCGTAGTTGCTCAGAGAGACTCCAACAATACTCAGCCGATGTTCGTTGTCGATACGCCCACCGTGATCAAGCACAAAACGCTCAACAGCTGCTGAACCAAACGCGCGAATCACAGACAAGCCTTCGAGAGCTTCCGAGACTAATGTGACATCACAGGAATCATTGTTTGCACCAAGCAGACTGATGCTCACCAGCACATCGATCACTTTTGTTCGAATGACAATTCCCAACACTGCGATTGTCAATACGATGCCGACCCAGCCAAGCAGATACCATAACACCAGAAACGTTCCAACCAACGAACTCCCAGCAATGAACACATACGATATTGGCCACATCAAGCTGTGGTCGGTCACGTGTACATCCATGAAGAATCGATTCAATACCTGGCCCGTTGGCGTCCAATAAAAGAACGAAAACGGGGCATACAGAATCGCATGCAGCATGTTCGCAAAAGCACGATTTGAAGCAGTGCTGGTGGACAATGACAAGAACAGTAATGCAATGGCCAACGACCAAAACGCTCCCAGTACAAATGCAGCATAAACCAAGGCATCCCGAAAAGTCACGTCGGCAGCTGTGACCTCCGATGAACTCCACCATGCCAGCCAAAAGTTCTTGGCAATGAGAAATGCCACACAGATCAGTGTAAACCCACAACCAGCAGCCGCAAAGGCTCGAGTGCAGTTTGACTCTGAGAAGTAGAGCTTGATCGTATCCATTGAGCAATAACCGTCTTGCAGCGCCATCAGTTCATGTCTTGGTGTCGCATTCATCTGTTGCTGCATTATGGATCTCATAGATGTCTTCGTCCTCGATGATATTTCTCCCAAGACCAAACATCGAGTGTCGGAACTTGACACCGAAGATGGATATATTCCATTCTTTGACTGGTCGGGTGCATTACCGGAACCGCGATACGGACCCCAGAAAGACGACTCATATGCTGTCACACGCTGACTAGCAATACCACAGCTCGTTGCTGTGTCATCGCATCCTTGAACACTCACGGTCTTCTGTCGGACTTGCATCAACCGATCCACCATTCCAGAATGAATGAACTCAACGTTATGCGTCGCTAACACCACCGTCTTGTAACGCAACAACTCCACAATGCACTTGCGAAACACATCCATCTGAACAACAGCATCTACAGATGCCAACGGACAGTCCAGCACATATAGGTCGGCATCTGCATAACAAGCTCGAGCGAGGGCGATGCGAGCTTTCTGACCACCAGACAAGTTGATGCCTCTAGGTCCAATCACTGTAGAATCACCGTTTGGAAACACACTAAGATCTTCGATCAGGGAGCATGCATCCAGAACAGCGAAGTACTTCGTCTCATCATAAGGTGATCCAAATAGGATATTCTCCCGTATCGTGATGGATTGCACCCACGACTCCTGAGGGCAATATACCACTCGACATTCGCCCGACACGAACACTTCTCCGTTCATGCACTTGACTTCTCCAAGTAGGGCCATCAACAGATTTGTTTTACCTCCGCCAGAGTTGCCATAGACAATCACCAGCTCGCCACGATTGACATGAATATTGACATTCATAAGAACATAATCCGAATCGAAGCCGAAGCAGGCGCTGTGAGTTGCAATAACAGTATCAGAGGAGTACTTGCCAGAGTTGGTGTGGATTGCAGGACGATTCTGCTTCTGGCGCATTGCGACCATATCGAGGTGTCGTTCGATCGATCTTACGCCGTGAATGCCATTTCGCAATGCCAACATCGAAGAGATTGACGCGATTATTGTCACTTTGATTTGTTGAGAAAGCACAATGATCGAGAACGCAAATGCCGGATCAAGGGTTTGCTGTTTTAGCACAAAAACGATGAACGCGGCGGCCACCAACAGATCTTCCGCACACCATGACACGCTCATACGGAACACAACAGCACCCATTATCCAAAACAGCGATTTTTGCTCCACATCACGCGCCTCATTTATTTTCTTCTCAAACTTTGGTTCCCACGCATTCAGTTTCATCGATTGAACGCATCGAAAGCACTCGTTGATCACTTTCCATCGAGCCGTGGTGGTTTCAGTGCTCCGCCGTTGCAAGCGAGTCTCAATTCCGGTTCCAATCAGTACGATGACCACCACAATGATCAATCCTGTCAATACAATGAAGAATTGCGCGTTCAGGATGCGGTCCAGGATGTAAATCTGTCCACTGAGCTCCAATAACGTGACCCAGACCCCATGAAATTGATGAATCCAGTTCCCAAGTGCTTTCACATCCGAGCTATACAGACTTGTGAGCCCGGCAATGTCGTTCTTGTGGCCCAGCGGGTTGGAAAGCGCGCTCTGGAAGATCAGGGAATGGCAGCAAGCGGTGATCCGATTGGACATTCGTGCCATCAACAACAGCGCGTGGCAGCGCAACATGCTGGCCGAATTGGTGAACAAATGGAAGGCGCCTAGGTACAAAAACACCTGGATCCGGTCATTCGCTTGCCAGACAAGCGACGTCAGCATCACGTACAGCAGCACGGCAGGGCCCAGCACACAAGGAATCGACAGCGACAACAGCAGTCCACTGAGTACAAATCCTTTCCACTCCATTCGCCAAATGGCTCCACGCAGTGAGCAATTGCTGTGCCCAAAGTAGCGCTGACGAAGTCTGGCCAGGACCTCGCGACTGGTGCAAGAAGGTTCCAGTTGCCACACATCCTGCAGCGCCAGCGGGCGGTGGTTGACGATCTCGAAGAGGTAGGCGACATGTGCAAAGACCACACGCGACCACCACGAGGCCTCGGCCTCGAAACGAGGCTTTGGAACTTGTTGTGGCTGCTCTTCCGGAGCTGTTTCCACCGAGTTTGGCGGCGGTGTGGCCGCAAAGGTGCCATAATGAGGTGCCATGTTTGTTAAGGTGGTCCACACTAAGTGTCATCACTCCACCACCTTGTGTGTTGGAACAACTTGCTCTGTCCTTCTACTACTACTACCTGTCTCTTCTGCAGCTCACTAACATCGCAATTTACATCGTCAACAACGTGGTCTCCAACAGCTCAAAGAACACACCGTCACTTCGACCCACCAACTCCTCCACCACACCAAAATCCTCCACTTCCCCATCCTTCAACACCAGAATCTTCTCACAAAAGTCCAACACTTGATCCAAACGATGCGTCACAAACAACACCGTCGACTCCCGCAACTCACTGCTCAACACACTCAACAACTGTTTGTCACTCTCGCCATCGATCGAGGAGAACGGTTCGTCTAGGATCACGATCTTGGATGGACGCAACATGGCGTGAGCCAGACAGAGCAGTTGACATTGGCCCAAACTCCAGTTCTCTCCGTTTTGATGGAATTCACTTTGAAGAGACTGAACCAAGGTAGAGATGCCGGTCTTGTGCAAGACTTGCCAGAGTTCATGATCGGCAAACTCATCGGTATTCAGCTGCAACAAATGCTCGAATCACCGACAGTCCTTCAATTGATGTCATCCAATCGAAGAACGAGATTCTGGCGTGGAAAAGCCCGTGCAACAAACTTCGAAACGCGCGGTTGCAGCAACACTGGCAGACACCGAAACGCAAAGCATTGTTGCAACCACAGAACTAAACGCGTCAAACACCAATGTTGCATATACCACCGCGTCACGAACTGACTGCTTCGCAGGAGTTCATTCGTTGAACTCCACCACGCCAGCCAAAGATTCTTTGAAATCAGAAGGATCTCAAACGTTCCTATGAGCAACCAACCCATGATCATAAAGCAACGGGACTGGTCGAACCAAGAGAAGATTGCTTCAAGGTCCCCATCACATCAGTTGATCCGTCATCAAACGAATCTCTAGGCGGTGTTACCTTGACTCTCTCCTGGAGAATAGTCAGCCGTGCCTTCCTCAAGGGAGCAACATCGTGTAGAACCAGGCATTCCGAAGGCGACCACTCCACCATTGCGCCATCTTGTAACGCAACAACTCCACAATACATTTGCGAAACACACCTTCTGCGCAACCGCATCCACAGATGCCAACGGACAATCCAACACATACAAGTCAGCGTCCGCATTGAAAGCTCGAGCGAAGGTGATGCGAGCCATCTGACCGCCAGACAGGATGATACCCCGAGGTCCAATCACTGTTCGATCAGCATTGAAAATGCATATGGTGGGTCCAACGATCCACTCTTCAACGCGAGGCCAACAAATACGACTGCCACCAATGCATCATCCGCACGCGATGAGACACAGGTATGAAGCGTCGGGGTACACCTCAATTAGCGCATTTCCCGTAGTTCATTGACTTTTCCGCCAAACTTTTGCTCAAACGCATTAAGTCCCATCGTTTTCCATCGAATCGATTCTATCGCCGAGCGTTTTTGAGTGAAGAAACTGTCGATGCTCGTAGCAGGCATCACCACGCCAACCAAAATCACGGCGCCAACTGCCACCACCACAGAATCAGCCTTGATGATGCCATTCATGACAAAGAATTGTCCAGCCAGTTGTGCGGTTACCACCCAAACCGAGTAGATTCCCCAAATTCACTGTAAAAACCCAATGGCTTGGTCGTTCATGGTCGAGATTTCGGCAATGTCGCTCTAATGACCAAGTTGACTGGTCAGCGCGCTTTGAACAAACATGCAACCCGCATATACGCGGTGGTAATGTTGTTAACAAATGCTCTCAGAGGGTCCATCCAATCCAACGCACTTTGTAAACACAACGACCGCTGTTAGCTCATGAAAGAAGAACATGGAGTAGGGGTCCGCAAAGCACTGCAGTTTAAAGTTCAAATAAACATCGATCTACAAGTCCATACGACAACGTTGGCATCATTCTGTGATCGATCATTTGCAAAGGCTGCTCACAATCACTGGTAGACTTGAGCACACATCCTGAGGTAATCACATCGTCAACAACGTGTTCTCCAACAACTCAAAGAACACACCGTCACTTCGACCCACCAACTCCTCCACCACACCAAAATCCTCCACTTCCCCATCCTTCAACACCAGAATCTTCTCACAAAACGTCAACACCTGATCCACACGATGCGTCACAAACAACACCGTCGACTCCCGCAACTCACTGCTCAACACACTCAACAACTGTTTGTCACTCTCGCCATCGATCGAGGAGAATGGTTCGTCTAGGATCACAATCTTGGATGGACGCAACATGGCACGAGCCAGACAGAGCAGTTGACGTTGTCCAAGACTCCAGTTTTCTGCGTTCTCGTGCAGTTCCGTCTGCAACGACGGCAGAAAGGAGGATAACTGAGTCTTGTGTACCACCCGCCAGAGTTCATGGTCATCCAATTCGTCGAACGGATCGAGATACTCACGAACAGTGCAGCGATAGAACATTGGCGACTGAGGAATGATGCACAGTTTACTTCGAAGGGTTGGTAGTCGCAAGCAGCGAATATCGGTACCATCCACCCTGATGTGACCACGCACTAGCTCATGGACTCGGAAGAGTGCCATGGCAATTGAGCTTTTGCCCGAACCAGTTCGACCCACCACTCCGATCTTCGAACCACCGTCAATGGAAAACGACACATTCTTCAGTGCATAGGAAGAAGCAGTGGCATTCTCGGAGTACCGAAACCACACTCGATCGAACACGATTGCGCCATGGGACACCCAGCCTTTTGTGTCTTGTGGCTCTATTCCTTCGATGACGCTATTGACTTCTTGCTCGATTCTGGAGAATGAGAGCAGCCGATTGGTAGATATGGACAAAATGATCACATTATACCAACCGGTCACAAAATCCGAAGCCTCCGATGGCAAATTCAACACGTACACCATCACAAGTCCAAGTTGACCAGCTGAAAGAGTTCCTGAGCCACCAAAGATAAGTAGAGTCGCTAGGGCCATCATAAGCAATCCGTGGAGCCGCGACAAACAAAGCAACTCGTAGCTATTCACGGTAGAGCTTGCGATCACAAGATGATTGGTGCTATCAACACAGTGACCATGAAGAGATACAAAACGCTCAACAGCAGATGAACCAAATGCACGGATGACAGACATGCCCTCGAGAGCTTCGGACATTATCGTAAAATCAGCGGATTCGTTCCTCATTTCCATCCGCTGGATGAATACGAACACATCGATCACATGCGTCTTGAGAATAAAGACCAATGAAAACAGCATCAAAGCAATGCCGATCCCTCCCAAAAGCATCCACAAGATGAGCAATGCCCCAACCAAACCACTTGAAGCAGCAAACAAAAGAGACACTGCCCACATCATTCTGCGATCGATTAGCTGCACATCCATGATGAACCGATTCAAGATTTCGCCCGTTGGTATCCAATAGAAAAACGAAAACTTGGCGTGAAGAACCGCATGCAGCATGTTTCGAAATACCCGGTTGGAAGCACAACTGATGGATGTCGAAAAAAGGAACATTGCTACCATCAATGCACAAAAGGCACCGAACACCAGTGCCGAATACATCACTGCGTCATGAACTGGAGCTGAACCCCCACCAGAACTCCACCAAGCCAGCCATAGATTCTTGGAGATCAGCAACATCTGATAGCTTCCTATGCACATGCAGCCAATGACCAGAAGCACACGAGTGTGGTCGGATTTGGAGAAATACTGCTTCAGAGTATCCCACGAACCAATGGGTTGGTCTTCAAACGAAACCTTGGGCGGTTCTGTCTTGGCTTTCTCCTCCATAGCATGTAACCGAGTCTGCATTCTGGAAGTAATCTCTCCCAGTACTAGACAGCGTGAAGGTGACGAATTGACATCCTTCCTCGACTTGTTTTGCCGATTACCACGATGCAATCCCCAGAAGGACGACTCGTACGCCTTCACGCGATGACTAATAGGCTCCGACCAATCATCCCATCCGTGCTCTACCACAGTCTTCCCTCGAACTTCCAATAGCCGGTCGACCATCTCGGAGTGGATAAACTCTGCATTATGAGTCGCCAACAACACCGTCTTGTAACGCAACAACTCCACAATGCACTTGCGAAACACATCCATCTGCACTACCGCATCCACAGATGCCAACGGACAATCCAACACATACAAGTCAGCGTCTGCATAGCAAGCTCGAGCGAGGGCGATGCGAGCCTTCTGACCACCAGACAGGTTGATACCCCGTGGTCCAATCACTGTTCGATCCCCATTGGGAAGGACAGACAAGTCTTCAATCAGACAACAGGCATCCAACACTGCGCAATACTTCTTCTCATCGTATGGTGACCCAAATAGGATGTTCTCACGTATTGTGATGGACTGCATCCAGGGCTCCTGCGAACAATAGGCAACTCGGCATTCACCCGAAACAAAAACTTCACCGGTCATGCACATGACCTCCCCGAGTAAAGCAGTGAGGAGTGTAGTCTTGCCTTCGCCGGCTTTGCCATGCACAACCACGAGCTCACAACGATTGACGCAAAAGCTGACATTCATGAGAGCATAACCCGCCGTGCCGGGGTTGTGGCTCAGGAACGCACTGTCAACTGATACGACGGTGGTCTCAGCGTGTTTGCCACTGCTGATACGAACCACCTGCGCACTCTTCTCGTCAATCTTGGCAATACGATCCAGATGTCGTTGGATTGATTTCACTCCATCCCATCCACGTCGGAGTATCAAGAACGCTACCAGAGAGTGAGCGATGCTTTCTTTGATTTGCGTGGTCAGCACAATGACCGGGAAAGCAACAGCAGAGTCAAACGTTTGACCGCCCAATGCCAACACAATGAAGACAACTGCCGCCAGCATTTCATCGGAGAATCGCAAGACCACTCTACGAATCACATCGGCCCGCTGCAATCGAGCCAATGAGTTTTGTTCGGTATCACGCGCACTATTGATTCTATGTTCGAATTTCTCTTCCCATCCATTCAGTTTCATCGATTGAACTCCTCGGAAGCATTCGTTGAGTGCTTTCCATCTGGCAGCAACGTCTTCACCATACGCCCGCTCGAACCAGCCTTCCATCCTTGCAGAAACCACCATAGTCATCACCATGGTGCCTACCCCTGCGATCACCACCAAGAGCGGAGCCTTCACAATTTGGTTCAAGATGTAGACCTGACCAGCAAGCTCCAGCAACGCAACCCATCCACGATGGAGTTGTGACATCCAAGATGCCAATCCGTCCACACTTCCATTCAAAGCTGTCATCTCTGCGATTCCGCTCTTATTACCACGAGCGTTCGCAAGCGTACTCTGCAACACCACAGATTTACACGCCGCTGCGATTCCGTGGGCGATCCGAAGCGTGAGCAACAACGCATGGTTGCGCAGCAGCGTCGTCATCAAACTGGACAGGGCAATGGCTCCAAAGCACACAAACACTAGGATCGGATGGTTGTGCTGCCAGACCAGTGAGGTCAGCATCACGTATAATAGCACAACGGGTCCCAGCACACACGGAATGGAAAGCAGCATGAGCAGTCCACTGAGCACAAAGCCTTTCCATTCCATTCGCCAAGTGGCGCGAAGAAGCGATCTGTGGCAGGTTGTATAGTAGAGCTGACACAGTCGTGCGCTGGATACTTTGCCACCGGTATGGTGGTAGTCGTCTTCATGAATGGGCTGTACATCCTCCACCGTGAGCGGACGCTTCTGGACGATGCCAAACAGATACAAAGTGTTTTCAAACACCAGCCGCTGATACCACAAGCGCATCGACAGAAACCAGGACGAGAACGCTGATGACGCTGCCGACGCGGAGGACAACGGAGCCGTCTGGTCCGTGGACGAATCCCTGGGTTCTTGTTGCAATGGCTCTGCTGGTGCGCCAGCGCCGTCTCGCACGGCGGCTTTTGCCTGTCTCCTGGCATCAAAACTGCCATAGCCAGGAGCCATTCCCGCTCGTGACGCTGGTAAATGAGTGAGACCACAGACAGTGATTTTTTTTGGACTGTTTTGTGGACCACACGATCCGCCACCACTACTTTATCTTCAAATACACTGTGCAACTCTCTACTCTGCATTTCCCACACTTGGTGTACAACAACCTCGCACATCTGACGTGCCTGTACAATTCGATCTCATTCATTTCTCACAACTCAATCGCTTTCACAAGTGCAGTGACAACGATTGCTTGGGACGGGGTTGCGTCCTTTGGATGAACAGAAGCTCACCTCGTCAACAACGTGGTCTCCAACAACTCAAAGAACACACCGTCACTTCGACCCACCAACTCCTCCACCACACCAAAATCCTCCACTTCTCCATCCTTCAACACCAGAATCTTCTCACAAAACGTCAACACCTGATCCACACGATGCGTCACAAACAACACCGTCGACTCCCGCAACTCACTGCTCAACACACTCAACAACTGTTTGTCACTCTCGCCATCGATCGAGGAGAAGGGTTCGTCTAGGATCACGATCTTGGATGGACGCAACAAGGAACGAGCCAGACAGAGCAGTTGACATTGGCCCAAACTCCAATTCTCTCCATTCTCATGCAGTTCGGTGATAACCCAGTCTTGTGGATCACTTGCCAAAATTCACGGTCATCCAATTCGCCGAACAGATCGAGATACTCGCGAACAGTGCAGCGATAAAACATTGCTGACTGAGAAAAGATGGTCGTGCGATTTCGTAGTGAGTGAACGTCAACGAGCGGATATCGGTGCCATCCACTGAAATCGACATCTTGAATCCGCATGTACTCGAACAGTGCCATCGCAATTGAGCTCTTGCCTGAATCAGTTCGACCGACAACACCGATCTTCGCATCTCCGTCGATCCTGAACGACACATCTTTCTGTGCATACACAGGAGTGCTATCGTTCTCTGCATACCGAAACCACACTAAGGCAAACAAGCTCCAGGGTCGACCGTAGCCATGTCTGCTATCTTGCTGTCTTCTTCTGGATGAACTGAACTGGAATTAAGCAATCTGTAGATAGATACTAGTCTTGTCCTTACGGTGAACCATGCGGCCAGCAAATCGAGGGCTTGCGCGGGAAGATTCAATACACTACTCAGGATGAGTCCCAGTTCGGTAGTGGTGGGCGTTCTGACGCCAGTAACCAAAACAATCGCAAAAACGGTCCCGATCAACCCTTGAAGCAAACGGCGGATCGTGGAGCAGTTCAGTGTGGCATCGGTGATGGCAAGACAATTCGCAGTGTCAATGGATTGACGATGATCCACCACAAACCGATTAACAATTGATGCCCCAAACGCACGAGTGACAGCCTTTCTTTCTCTCGCTTCCGACACAATTGAGAAATCGGCAGACACATTCCTCACCGCCAACGACGTCAAATACGTCACAACCATTGCGTCCAACCGAATAGGAACCGCAAGGCGAAGAGTGCTCCAAGGAGTGCGCTTGATGCTGCGGACAAAACCGATACTGGCCAGATCATCGCGCGATCTACGAAACGCATATCCACGAAAAAGCGATTCAGCACCTCGCCGGTCTGGATCCAGTAAACGACTGCGCATGGAGCATACAGCATCGCATGCACCACATATCGATACAAGTGGTTGGAAGCACTGCTGGTAGACTTGGATATGAGAACTATGGCAGTCATTGACGCGCAAAAGGCGCTCAGCACGAGAACTACGTAAGTCAGCGCATCATGAAACGCTGTATCGGATGAGGCGCCCCTGGATGAACTCTACCATACCAACTAGAAAACCTTGGAAAGCGATCTCAAACGCCAGAACGAATGTTGTTGTACGCTGGCTGCCAGCACTATCTCGAACGCACACAGTCTTCGTCCGAACTTCTTATAGCTGCTCCACCATCTCAGAGTGAATAAACTCAGCACCTGTGAGTTACCAACAACAACGTCTGATAACGCAATCGCACCACAAAACACCTACGAAACACGTCGATCTGAGCCACGGCATCCTCACATGCGAACAGACAATCCAGCATATCCAGATCCGCGTCCGCATAACACGCCCTGGTAAGAGCGATTCGAGCCTTCTGACCAGCTGCCTAGCTGACCCCACGAGGTCCCATTGGGAAGAGAGAACATGTCTTCGACCAAGCAGCATTCATTCAACATCGCAGATACTTCAGCTCATCATATGCTGATTCAAACAGCTTGTTCACTTGAATAGTAAGCGCCTGCAACCATGGCTCCTGCGAGATATACGCCACTTGACATTCACCCCAGACATAAACCTCGCCATTCACACACATGACTTCTCCTAACACAGCACCGAGGATTGTTGTTTTGCCCACCCCAGCTTAACCACAAGGTCACCACGATTGACCACCAAGGTGACATCCATCAGGATATAACCAGTGTCGCAGTTCTCGTAGCCAAAGCAAGCACCATGGGTTGCAGCGACTATAGTGGATGAGTACTTGCCCGAATTGGTGCAAAGACTTGAGTGGGCATTGCTCGTTAAGCTTCTCCTTTGAGTTGAGATACAGCTCAATCGATCTAATGGCGAGGGTGACTTTCATTTGCTGAGCAAGTGCAATAAGCGCACAGGCAAACGCTGGGTGAAACTTTTGATCACGGCAGCAATTGGATCGGGTTGCTTTGTTGCCAAAAACGTGAAGTCGGCATCACGAACAACACCACGGCGGTTCCCAGCTCACAAGGAATGGAGATCAACCCGAGCAGCCCACTGCCCAGCAAGCTTCGCCATTCCATGCACCAAATGGCACCACGCAGCGAGCAGTTGGCCACCCCATAATACAGCTGACAGATTCTGAATGAAGAGACCGGATGACTCGTGGAATTGTCATCGTCGACGTTGTCCATGCGTTGCAAATCCTGAAAGGTCGGAGGTTGGTGCTGAATGATGGCAAACAAGATAGCATACATTCTCAAAGACCACGAAGAAGAAGAAGGAGAAGAAGACTCAGTATTTGCACTCAATGAGCCATTTGGCTGCGTTTGGTCGGCGATTAGTATGACGCAACCATCTCGACCTTTGCACCATTAGTGCCATATTGGGGCCGCCGATTGACTTGACTTCACCCACAACAGAAAAGTGTGTGATGCCCCATTATTGTACACTACTTTCGACAAAGTACGCATACCTGAAGTGAGGTGGTCCACTTTATCTTGGGTGCCGGTGGTGTTGATTGGCCAACAGCCCGAGCGTCAAGCGCAAGCGCAGCCCGCCGACCAAGCTCGTCAACAAATCGTTGTCACCATGGTGCGTCCAAGTGCGTCGTCGTTGTCCAAGAGCCGAAAGCGCAAGCAATACAGTGTGGAAGAGTTGGTGACCAAGGCCGAAGAGCTGGTGGACCAATGCCAACCAGAGCTGGCCATTCAGTTTTACGAAAAAGCCCTCAAGCAAGAGCCCCAAAACACCACTTTGCTCGATGCCATCGGCGAATTGGCCACCGAAATGGACGAACCGGAAAAGGCGTTGGAGGCCTTTCGCAAAAGCATGGCGCTCGCTCCTGCAGCCAATCCCAGCAAATGGTTTTACGCTGCCCAATTGGTCACCGGCGAAGAAGCCGAGCGCTTTCACAACGAGGGCATTGCGTATTTGCTCAAAGAGTTGCAGCAATTGGACCATCAAGTGAGAAAAAAACACCGGAGACAATGTTGCATCACTGTGTTTTGGGGGTCTTGCTGACTGGCGGTTGTTGATGTCATTGTTGTTGAACAGACAGAAGATGCATTGGCCATCAAGAAACAGATCTGCGATGCATATTGCGCACTTGGAGAGCTCTACATGACGGATCTCTGGTGAGTTTCCAGCCTCAAAAGGTTGCAGCATTGCCAGTCTGCACGCTTACGCAATGAATCGATGGGATGTGGATGCAGCGACATGGACGATGCCGAAGCCCGCTGCGAAAAATATATGCAAGAGGCACTCCAATACGACATTGGCCTTCCTGAACCCAAACAGGCGCTAGCCAATCTGCGACTGACCCAAAAGCGCACGGAAGAAGCTACGGAATTGTTGGAAGAAACGTACCAGCGGCTTTGTGACTGTGAAGAAATGTTGTTGCCCCCCATGGAATTCCGCATTTTCACGGGCAAATTGCTGATTGAAGTCGACAAGTTTGAAGAAGCCGCTGATGTGCTGGAACAAGTGATGCAAGAAGACGATGAGAACGCCGAGCTTTGGTTTTTGGTCGCCACTTGCTATCAGAAACTCGAAGACTTTGAGAATGCTTTGGAATTTATGCAGAAATGCGGCGAATTGCTGGAGAAATTGAAAAAGCAAATGGGCCAAGAGTTCCATCTCCAAAGCCAATTGGACGATGTCCACGCCAAAGTGCAAGAGTTAGAGTCCATCGTTGCCCAACTGCCGACCGATGTCCAAAGCCACGAAGAACAAGAAGACA